>JBBKCR010187450.1:0-13866 GCA_037577295.1 Ladigesia roloffi | reverse complement strand
CACACGTGCATACACACACACACACACGCATACACACACACACACACACACACACACACACACACACACACACGTTTATGGTGTGATCAAGGCAGCAGCTGAAGTCCTGCAGGAACCTGCTGATCATGGTGTGTACCAGTCATCACTTTCAGCTTCTGAAGAAAGAAAGCAGAGGAATTTCATTCCAGACCGGGTTCCTCAGGCTGGGCACTTATTAGACACTCTGATGTTCTAAACAACTGATTTCTCAGGACACGTATGAGAAGGCTCGGGGAGTGTGTGACGCCTGGGCCTCAGTGAGTGTATTGGAATATAGATTAAGAGACGAAGCGCGGCATCATTACGGTTCCACTCCCGCTCCCTCGCCTCGGCTTTCTGAAGCCTGTCTCAGCTCAGCGCTCAATTATAAATGTAGCCTGAGGTGGAGAGGCACGAACAGAGGTGAAAACGTATAGAATTCTCTTTCTCTCACTCCTCTACAGAGAACAGCGTGGCACGGAGTATTTATGAGGCTCAATGGAGTCAAACAGCAGTCAAATATCTTCTATATAAACGGGGTATGAAACGATCCGTTTCTTTAGGAAAACGATTCGCAAATGAGATTTCAGAGCAGCTGAATTAAACGACTTTATATTATATAGATTCCTTCTTTTAGAAATACAGTGGAAATTTCATGAAACTGCGTAGAGTCGTAAAACGTGGAGCAAAAAGATTTGAAAATAAACAAGATTTTTCCTTTGTCCAATAGATGAACATGTTTATAGCAGCTAACAACAACTCGGACATTCCAGGAGAAATTCATCTGAATACAAACCTACGTTTTCCTTACCAGGTAAAACACTCAAGATTCTTGCTTACAAATACATCTCTAGTATGTTCATCACCTGAGGACCTTCATGAGTTTTCTTTTATTAACCCGTTTTTTCCAAAAATTTCCCTGCAAAATAAGTGCATGCATTTTACTCCTTAAGCCTGATTCATACTGATACTGCTCCAGCATGTCGGATCAGTTGGATCGCCATGATGCGGTATCATATGGGCGATCCAACTGTGTTGGATCGTCGGTTGGAGTCGAGCTCTTTTTCCTAAACATCCGACGGCTGCGCTGGATCCTGGACGTCTGTGATTGGTCAGCCGACGGCAGCCTCGGAACCCAACGTAATTTCCGGGACCTGACGATGTATTTATTTACGTTATTACGGGGATTCTATTGGCATTAGGTGCACTGTCTCATATGCTGAGTAGATCTACAACTGAACTACAACTCGGTATAAATAATTTAAAGTTGAATAAATTTTTTGGGGTTCAGACCGACACGCCTCCTGCTGTCCTGGCGTCGAATTTCTTTGCAGCAGGGTCGGACCAGTATGAATATAAACGGGCTCCGACGGTACAGCGCCGTGTTGGAGCACATTTGCCTTTGCATGAGCATGAATCAGGCTTTACACTTCCCTAACACACTACGTTGAATTGGTCCATTTTATGTTGGCTGTGTTAGTGAAAATAGGTTTTACTCAGCAACTATAAATGCTGATGCGAAGCCTCATGGTCTAGATGTAAACAAATTTTTTTATTTAACTTATTTACACCCAAAATGTGTTACATGGCAAGGGAACCCCCAGAACCCTCACACAGTGCAGAGGCCTCCATCTCCACCCCTGGTGGATGACCATGCATGCAACAGAGAAATCCAAACCCCCACCCCACCTGGCCCATCCCCCAACAGGGCACATCCCCCCGCAGCGACCCGGCTGGTCACCCCACAGGCCCTGTAGGACGAGAATAGGAGGCTGTAGATCTCATTACATATTACAGTATTTTATTTACTTTTTCAGGCAGACATCTCTTTCCAGAGGTGCAGGCAGGATGTAACAGAGCCTGTTCATATCTCCATTCACACAAGTCAAATGACATTGATACAATTTAAAGGAAATAACCTTTCTTTCTCTTTTTCACTTGCATTAGCTGCCAAAACAACACTTTTAGAGCTTTCAAAATACTACTAATAAAGAAAAATTGTTGCCAGAGGGGTTAAATGAGTTAATCATTACTGAACTATACAATAATTAGTTATAATATGTATCAACCAGACAAACAGATGTTAGATATTTCACCATGAAAGTGTTAACAAGTGCATTTAAAGTTAAAAGAGAGTCTAGAATTTGTATCCACTCAACCAGTTCAAGGAATGTCAGACCTGTTACTGTTTCCATTTTATAAAGGAAATCTCTTTCTGAGATTTTTCTTTTATAGATGCCCTTTCAACAACTTTCAAAGGCTTATCAAGTATTAAAATCTGCAGCTCATGAAACAAATGGATACATGGTGAGACTTTTGACTGGTACTGACACTGAAGTTACCATCCATGACACTGTGAAATGCAAATTCTCTGCTGTTTTGCCATTTTTCCCCACTTACAGAAGGCATGTGATTCTACACGCTGATAGGATTTGCTGCTAAATGCCGCATTCCTCCTCCGCTGAGAGGGGCCAGTGACAGCACTAATCATTAAAGGACTGATTCGGTGAAAATCAGATTTACCCAATTTCCCAGGTATTGGGTTTTCCACTTCCACAGATGTCGTCAATAAGTCAAGAAATGTTAGGAATCCAAACTATTGAATTTGAGCTTTGAGGCAAGTGTTGCTAACAATAGAACTGTCACTCAAATTATTTCTGGGAAAATGTCCCTCAAACTCTTTAAAATACATTCAGCTCTTCATTAAGAAGCTTGTTTAGGGATTATACACAACTATTATTGCAGTACTTTCTAATACCATAAAGAGCCCATATCACTGCTCTTCTGGAATTAGTCAGACTCAAAGTTTGCTTTGAAAATGCTACATACAGCCAATATATAAATAGGATGCTGCAGAAACACATGTTTGCATTTATCTCCAATCTGAATGAGGTGCATTACAAGGCAACCAATCAGAAAATAGATTAGTAACATAATAATAGATAAACAGATGTTGGAAAATGTTTTTGAAAGAAGGAATTACAATGAATTATATTTGTATTCAAACAGGTTTTATAGGTCACAGCAAGTAATTTGGTGTCCTAACCAACACTCACATGCCTCGCCTGCCTTAATGAAGAGCTTAATGTGGTTAAATCAGGTTGAGAAATCGCATGCAGGTATTTACCAAAACAATTTAGGTGTGTTCTTGTGTGTCTGTGTTTATGTGTGTATATAAGTATGTACTGTATATATATATATATATGTATATATATATATACATAGGGCTTTTCCCCTCTATTGGAGGTAAAGTATCACACAACATTTATTGAATAATGACTTAAATATAAATATAAACTTAACTAACAAAAAAGACTTAACAATAACAATCAAATTAAACAATAGTTTAAACTTGTAAACAATAAACACAACAGCAACAAACTCTTTTAGTGCTATTCTTGTGGTAAGGACATTTTTTAAACATGCACATTCCTTTTTGTATTATGTTCAATTTTATTCCTAAAAAACTTCCATTCCCTGAGTCTTTCTCCTCCCACTCGTCCCTCACTGAAAGTTGTTAGTACTTCCAGTTTAAGAGCTACAGGTTGTTGTGTAGGAAACACAAACATTCGGCATTTTCTCCTGTGAGCCGACTCCTCTTCTCGTCATAGATCAATCCAATCTCACAAAATACTCTCTTACTGGGAACAGAGGCTGGTGTCCAGCAAAAGCAGCATGTTCCACAGCAACAATAAAACTGGACTACCCACAAAGGTGCCTGTCTGTAAATCGGCGTAGTGCATTTGGATATCGGTCGAATGCCAAATATCAGCCCGATATATCGACCGGCCAATATATTGGTCTACCTCTAATTTGTATAACTGTGTCTGTGACAAATAAAGAATCAGAATCAGATCAGAATCAGTTTTATTGGCCAAGTATACGTGCATATACAAGGAATTTGACTTCGGTAGTGTGTTAGCTCTCTGTACACATAACAATAGACATTTAGTGGAATACATACAGTGAAGGGACCATAGACAGAATCTTGAATCTTGTTCTTGGGTTTGTTAGCACTGTTAGCCTCATAGCTGGAGGCCTACAAACATGCTATGGCTGGGAACTATATTTAATTGGAAAAAAAGAAAACTACATTATGTCATCTTTAAAAAGCTTTCAGAGCATTTCCCCCAAGAAAGCCACATCACAGAACTGAGCCTCAGCTCGTGATCCACGTCTCTGTCTCTCTCCAGACACTGACCGCACCATGTTGACCCACACTAAGCTCCAAACTATTTAACAAGGCCACTTTCTGACCACAGCACTAATGTAACAAATGCATCTCTGCTTGGACTGCTGAGTGAGATTGATCATGCTGATAAGCTCCATACCCATCATGGCCAAGCCCAATTTTTCATCCTTATGAAAAGTATGACAGAACATCTACGCGCGCAAAACAAAAGCTCCTTGATTGAAAACAGCTTGCGCATCCTCGTCCTGATCGCATGCAAATGTATTCTCCTGGTCATATTGATACTTTGCTTAATGACATTAATTGCAATCAGAGCCTGCCTTCTCCCCGCGCAAGGACGAAGGCAATTAAGGTCACCTATTGGAGTAACCTCCACGAAACGGTTCCTATGCAAATGAGATGCAAACCGAAAACTAGTTAATTTGGCCTCTTGACGTTCCCAACTGGCTCCATGTATGCAAATCACATGCAAATGACACCAGCAGGCTGTGCCTTTCCCCAAAAAGGGAGAAAAAGGGGTTGAGCTCTGCTCTCCTGGTATCTGCAGGTAGGGCAGGGAGAACACAGGGGCAGAGCCCAGAAAGCTCCAGCCCATATGCAGCGGCTGGCTCGAGTGGAGCGAAGCACAGACAACAGCTGGCGTGTCTGAAGTCGCAATCGGTTCAAAGCCCAAAACACAACCAACATCCACCTTCCGCTAAATAACGGTTTGGCCAAAAACCTAATTTACACAGTTTTTTCTCCCCCTTAACCCCAAATGTAGTCCATCAGCCAAGGAAGTTTTGGTGTCTCATACTGCCTGCTTTAGTCTCATAGCTCCTGTGCAACACTAAAGCAGCTAAGTACTGAAAGCTCATAGTAATCAGGCCAGAAATGCATTCTGCGCGCATACAAACAATCAAGCATTTACCTCCAACTGCAGGAAGTCAAGCAACCTCAAATGTGTTTTCTGGCATTGTATATCTGAGAGATGTTTCAGGACAGTATGAATAATTTACTATATTCATACTGAGATATATATTATATTCATTAGAATATTGATGAGGTTGTGCAGTGTATTGTACTGTATAGTGACTAGTTTCAGAGACATTATAAAGGAAAAAACCCTTTACTGGTTAAAGAAATGCAATGCTCAAATCCTATCTGTTTACAGTAAATCTTGTCCTTCAGTATTAAGAGACGATTGACTTGTGAAAAGCCTGCCTTGTAAGCACAACAATCTGTAAAAGCCCTATTATTGGGTCTGATTTTACCAACACTTGCAAATTTTTAAAACATATGTGCCTGTTGTTGGCAGATTTGGTTTTGTATGACTGGAAATAAATGCTATGTCATAAAATGCCACAGAATGGAGAGACTGTCTAAGCTAGCATGTGGCTAACATATTAGCATATGCCAGGAATTGGGTTGATTGTATTTATGGGGTTGCAAAGGTTGAATCGGTCACCTAGATGTCATAAGCACTGCCGCAACTCAAATGAATGTGTATAATGTGTTTTTTAGTTTAATTCAACGATGTCTCTTGTTGTGGATTTATTATCCTCAAGCGCCTGCATCGCTAGCTACTGCAGTAATGGAGCGGAGTCAGTTCAGTTGGAGAATTTGTTTTAAATTACCCCATTAGTTACCATATAAATCAGCTGTAAAGGACATTGTTAATGAGTTTTCTATTGTTAAATAGTTACAGACCAGCAGCTTTGTTATTTAAGCTGTTTAACTAGCAGGATAGCTGGCTAACCCTGTCATAAAAACAGGCCGGGTAATGAGGGAGGCGAGGCTCCTCAATAAAAGAGAGCGGTTTGGTGTGTGGGACGCCGGAAGCAGGATAATGTTACCAGCCTGAGCTGAAACTGAATTTGACCCACACAACTGATTGGGCAGCAGCCAAATGTGTGTGTGAGGGGGTGGGGTGGCAGTCACAATATTTACTATTGTTTACGCAGTGATAGTTTAACACTGATTACCATTTTGCTGTTACAGGCAGAGAAGACAACGAGAAGAGTCTACAGTGTGCAGAATGCTGATTTATTCACAGCACTAAACTCCCGCAAAGCTGTGAATGGAGGTGAGGCTCGTTTCATTCAGCTCGTGTTCATAGGAGACATTGTTTCTTTTTTCTTGCCATCTCCCTCAGCTCTCACTCAAACACCTGCAACTTCAGCTTCACCACTGACACGACAGGAATTAAGACGACGCCGCAGCTGCCGACACCTGATAGACATCTATGGGCTACTATTTACATTAGAGTTGCTTTACGCTGCAAAGGATCTGGCCCACCTATCAGAATCAGGGAACTGGATTAATCCAAGGGGATATCTGTTATGCCACGAGAGACAAAGAGAGCCAGAACAAAATAAAACACTGTTACTGTTATATAAACAAAATGCTGTGGATAGTAAGACATATGGATATAAATAGTACAAATTAATAGATTTCTTATATAGAAAATCAAAAACAGTGGTTTGGATATGTTACCTATAGTGGGCCTTTTGTTACATGCAATGGTGACACAGTGATATTACACAGGACTATTGCATACAATAATCAAGTGCATGTAATTAGTGATTTAGCACAATAAAAAATCACTTAATTGCATTTAATTGAACCATGTACACCAGGAACAGCTTTTAATTCAGATATTGTACTTTAATAATGCTGAAACCCTGAATAACACGAGGCACAACATCCTGAGTGGTCTAAATCTTCATAGTATATCTATTGCTACACCTTTAGTATTTTTATAACAAAGTCAGATTTCATGATGTTTGAAATTTATATCCATAAACCTGGCCAGAATTAAGCTAAAAACAACCAAGTCTAACTAAACTTCAATCTAAGCCAAATGTGATTATCTGCTGGGCAAACTGAGCATCTGAGCTTGTGTTACTCATTAACTCCTGTAAGAGTCCTGGCTGATTGACTACATTTGTGGCAAGGGAACATTTGAGCACATTTTGGTGCGAGCCGTCACTTTTCCAGCAGGCGGTCTGGGAGAATGAGAGCGGGAAGATGGCCTTGTAGTGGCGTTTGTTTTTGCAAAGAGCAGGTAAAGCTCCAGGCCCTCTAACGGACCACGCTACAGGGCAGCACTGCCGAACAGTGGCATGCCAATTTACACTGTCCTACAAGCAGCTGCTCTTGAAGCAGGGGGTACACATTACCTCATCTACACAGGCCTGGGTCATTTGAGGTGAGGCGGGGGGTGTAATGGAGCGAGAATATTCTGCAGCAGCTATATAGCGCTCGGCCCGATGACAGAGTACAAAGCACAAGACCTGAAGGACACTCCTCAGGACACCACAGCTCTTTCAGTTTCATTTATTTTGCTAAGACTGTCAGATTCCAAACGTACAAAACATTGAAGGACCATAGCCTGTGTTTTGTTTTCATTTATGACCAAAACAGTCAGGATGCGTCTGGCTTCTCATTATATTCCCAGTATTAAACATGTGTTAGCTGCTGTGTCATATGTTAGCAAATCATAAATAAGCTCTTGGGATTGGCTGTCCTGTATTGCACCCCGTTCGAAAAGCAATTTGTGCTGAAACACTCTTTACGGCTTCATAATGAGCAAGTGTCATAGACTCAATAGACTTGTATGTAAATGTGGTGGTTTTCCTGACATCACCGAATCAATTAATGATCATTTTTGCTGCTCAGTTTCAGTATATGGACTGTATGGACTGGGAGTTAGGAGTAAATTAAAAAAGCATAATGTTTATAACTACTTACTATGAAAATGTGAGTTTTCTTGTATTGTTTACCAATAGGGGGATCCAAGTAAGAAACAGTTATTATAGTGTTAAATATGGCCAGGCCAAACTCCCTCAGCGAGTCTGACTAACATTATTAGTGTCCTTTTATCATTAATTTCACACAGGTGGATAGTAAAGCAGCGCAAGAAGGGAAAATGGTCTCCTTAATCTAAAAAAAAAAAAATAAAATAAAAAAACACATGAATAACTACTCCTTAATTTGTCAGCAAAAATGGAACCCACTTGTGGAGAAATCACTTTTCTCCACATAGAGAAAAGTGATTTCTCTGCACAGTATGGAGAATGGATTTCCACAGATCAGTATTCAATAAGAATTGAGGAGCTTTTCCTCTTTCTCCAATGGCATCTTCATTCTTTTACCATTAGGGCGAGGCAGGAGAGGAACGCTAATTCATTACAGTCAAAAACGTGGTCAGGCCAAACTCCCAGAGGCTTCGCAGATCGTTCCTGAAGAATCGACCGTCGTCTTTGATGGCCTTTCGTTATGCATTTCACATATCCACGCAGCAGAGGACTGAAATAAAAGGGAGAAATGGGTAAATAACCGGCTTATTACACAGATATTCCAGCGTCACACAAACATTTGTTAAACCCGCCAGAAAAAGGCTAAAGCTAGTTTACGTGAAGCCTTTTCTCATAGTGTCCTGACAAAGTGTCCCCTTTTCCAGGAACAACTCAATCAATCAATTTGTCATTTCTCACTGACAACAGGCAAATACGTCTGATTGGTTCATTAATCAAACTGCTCACCTTTTCGGAGCCATTTCTCAGCAGTTTAATGAATAAAAAAGAGAAACGGAGATGAAGTCAAGCATCCAAGGGCAAAAACTGTCTTACATTCACTTGTCTCATACTGCGAGGAGCCATGTGACTGGTTCATTTGGGGGTTTGTGAGGAAGAGTAGAGTGAAGCCTACACTGGTGTATAACAAAGCATAAATGTGGCATTTCACACTGAGATCTCTTACTACAGAACCCAGTGTGAGTCAATACAACCACTGGGAATCCATGTGGTACCATCCAATCCTAATTGTCAAGTCACTGCATTTCATACCTGTGTGTGTGTGTGTGTGTATGTGTGTGTGCGCGTTCCAAGAGCACCTGCATATAGAGGAAAAATGTAGTTAAAAATGCCATAAAATGCCTATTTTTATAGTGTAAACACTAAATTTACCCCCAAATATGCTCCCAAAACACATTTTCATTTTACAATTATTACCCTAAAAGAAAATGCAAAGGTAAACCCATATTCCTGTACAGTTTATACTGAACTCCTGCTGAGCTCGAATGTAAATACCGCTATTACCCCTGTACAGACTGGCATTAATTAATTCATCCACTGGGACACTCTCTTTGGTTAAAGCAGGTAAATGCAATTACAAATTAATTGAATTTACATTAATACAAATACAGGATTAGAAGAACAAAATGTTAAACATGAGAACACTTGGGACATAAGCAGAAATAAATAACTCCGATTAGCTATTGCCAAACCTCCCACCTCACACTGTGACAACCGGTCCTCATGCGCCACGCCCCCTCGGCCTTCTGCTGGTTGTTTATGTTTGGGGGCAGCGCTGAGCAGCAGAGGTTACTTCTGTTCAGTCTTTTTTTTCCTATTTTCTTTTTTCAATGCCATACACCTGCATGTACAAAACTGAAAGAAACTGACATCTGGGAAACCAGACAAGATAACCTTGTTAACTTTGGCTTTCAACTGGTTCTTCTCAAATAAAGATATTTCTGTTACGTATTTAGTCAATTCTCACAGCAGGAAAGTGGTTTTCCTGATTTTTAAATTGTTCAACACTATACTACCCCAATAACACAGTAGGATATAAGTAGGAACGTTAATGACCATTGTAGAATAAAAACAAATTCCATTGTGTTCGGAATGCCCTTTTGGTGATTATCTCTTTAATCACAAACTCCTTCCATTGAAAAAAGAAAAGGTCTTTCCCACTAGGGCTCAGTGATATGGATTAAATTATAGAGCTCCATTTTATGATGTTAATGCAGCAAGGTTACTCTCATAGAATGAATTTGCTGGATCATACGAACACCTTGACTCACTGAAAGTCAACTGAAGTTGTCCAAAATGTTCACAGCATCATAGAGGTCTATTGGGACTCTTCTGCTCTTTGGTTTCAGCCTTTGTTATAGTGCCTAGACATGGGATGATAACCGGTTTCAAGGTTTACCACGTTTAAAAAAAAAAAAGTCATGGTTACAAAACCGCAAAAAACAAACAAACAAAAAAAAAGTTCCTACGATATGTGCATTGTGTCGTAAAAGGAAGGATTTGTTTTTGAAAATTTTATTAGTTTCTTTATTTTGATTATTGTTGAGCTGCAGGTTTAGGCTCACACAAGTGACTGCAATTTAACTTTATTAAAAAGGTTCTGTTATTTATTGTAATTATTTTGTCTGATGTTCAATGCTACAAAATGTTCTATATTTTTCCTAAAATAAAATATACTGTGTTCAGTTGGGGGAAAAAAAATGAATAGTTTTTTTTACCCAGAAATTGAAATACAACTTTGTAGAGCAGTAATTACAGTACCGTGATATTTTTATCCAAGGTTACCATACCGTCAGAATCTTATAACGGCCCATGCCTAATAGTGACTATGTGAGGAATACAGTTTACATTTAAAAAGTATTTGTGACAGGACAAGCAGGTCTCCTATTGTCCTGAAGTGTTTTATTGTTTGATAATGACTGGTAACTTCACAGTAAATCTATTAAAGTGTATTGTGTGGTTTTGTGGCTTCCACTGAAAATAATACATACTGAACAGAACTTGCACATGTTGCATGAAAATCAAAGCTTGATTTAAATTCTCTGACCCGTAATGGTCAATATTTGCAGACATTTCCTTCTCCACTGACCCATCCTTGAAAACTCCCAATAGTCCGTGCAGTGATGCTTTTGGCGCTGATTCCATGTCTGATCTCTCCGGTTTTGCTGACCTCTTTTTCATCCAAGTGTCTCTTCCTTTTTACTTCCATGAAAGTCTTTCATTTCTCTTCTGAAAAAACTGGACCTGGCAAAGGTCGGTGGTCTCCATAAATATTGAAATTAATCATAAAATCTCCCACACTATTGTGTCAAATGACCATGAATTTCCATTATGATAAGTGAATGGACTTACAGAATGATGTGAAAGATGTGGATCAGGAGCACGAAGCGTGCTGCCAAAGGCAGCGGCCTTTATTAGGAAATATTGGGACCTCTGAACATTTGGATGACCTGTTCCATTCACTGGAACCTTCTGAAAATTGAGAAACTGCAGAGGAGCAGTACAACAGTTCTACTGCGCAGATAAAAGCCAGATTTAAGTCGTTTTGATGAGCTCTAGCCCACAAACTTGTCCAAAACGTCGCAGTATCACCCAAAAGATCAGGATTTATGACGTGTTTGGTTTTCTTCCCTTTATTGCACACACAGGCAATACTGAGGTCATCACCCAGCGTGGGCAGCGCATGCTGGTCCTTAAAGGATGGAGGTGTTTTCACGCCAAGCACAACTGTGAACAGAACGATCAGATCTGAGAGGAGGAAGGAAAAGAAAGAATAAAAAAAGAACAGAACTGAGTGTGAAGTGAATGTAGGTCAAGAGTTTTCATATCTCTGTTTCTCGACCGCCTCCCGCTCGGCTGTGCGCTGAATCCCATCCAGTGACGAGGAGCGGCGGGCTGTCCTCTCCCCGCCCATCAGCCACAGAAGACTAACTGCTGACCACTGGCTCCCGGTGCTCCGAGCGGCAGAGCTGGGTTCAGCGTGCAGCCTGCCGGCGCCCTCTACTCCTCCTGAGCCGCTGCTCTGAGAAAGCAAGCGCAGCTTCCCTCTGATTGGCCAGGGCACAGACCGCTAATCACAGCGTAGCCCATGCCTCAGCCAATCAGCTCCTACCAAAACAACGGCGTGCGCTTTTATGAATGGAGCGCAGCGTACGCTCGCCGCTGTGCATGTGCCGTCACACTTTTGCAGCGTGGGTACGGGCATGCGACACTTTTACGATACATCACTGCTCCCTTGCTCTTCATGCCTTTAGAAACTTCAAGCAACTGTGTTTCAACATGCACACTTAAAAAAAAAAACACATAAAAATAAAGACTGCAGTAAGTGGGGGGGTGGGGGGGTAGGACTGTTGTAATGAACACAATGCACCTGGAGCTCCACAGAAAGAGCAGCAGATATATACACCACACCTTCGATTACAGCCAACAGCCAAAGCCGGTCTGATCACATCCGCTACTTTTCATTGGAATTACTTCTAATTCGCCTGAATGTGAAGCGCAATACAACCTACAAGACTTGCCGCCTGGAAGAGAAAAAAGAAAACACACCTACCACTTTCCATGAACTTTGTCTGGCGAGCGAAAGTGGGGAATTGGGTTAAGCACGCCGGAGACCCTTTCGGTGTACCAACAGTGCCCCCTACGTGCAGACAGAGGGACTGCAACTCCTAAAGAATTACATCACAGTTTTCGGCGTCCATTCACTGTAGCGCTCGCTCAGACAAAGAGCAGCCAGCCGGGGAGCCAGGGCACATTATTCGGCGTGCAGGGAGATGAGAGAATGCTGCTCAATAAGCCAGCCAGTCTGGCCCAGTCTAATTGCACTGTCTGCTCCTGTGCCATGACTCATAATGAGAAACCTGACGCTTCACGCCCTGCACTTGAGAAATGGCGCTGGTGGACGCACCTGTCACTGCCTTTAATAACAGGATTATTAAAACAGCAGTAAAACAAATATAAAGCATGCGACAAACCTGCATTTGTTCACCTGAAAACTCTTATACTGTTGATCTTTGTGTAAGAAGCTTGTAAACACTCCTTAGCATTACGCTGCTCTTACATGAGCGTTTTTACATAGTGGCTTTCAATTACTCCTCATTTCCTCAAGTGCTTTTCAAATGGAATCACTGCCATCTAGTGTCGAGGACCAAACCCTTTAAACGGTGTTAGAAAATATATTGGCTGATAGCTTCCAGGATCATGCACATGGAAAGGCTTTCAGCCCACAAGGCACATAAAAAATGTGGCGTAAATCTAGTCCCCTTCTTTTAGAATCATTCAGGACGCAACATCAATACTTGGCATGCTATTTTAGCATCTGTGAGCCAATAGGAATGCTGGTTCCAAAACACAGACTGCCAATTGGTTGGAATCATGGTAAGCATGATATTTATAATGGACGTCTTAATCACTGGCCTGCCATAAACAAAGGTTTAAACACACCTTGCCTATTATTCTTAGTAAATATAATTGAACAAATCCTTAAATGTTTAAATATGGCATTGCCTGGACACTGAGTCTGAAGTTTGGGGACATTTTAGGAAAGAATAGAATGTTAAATGTCCTTATTGAAATGTTAAGAATCTTCTAACTTCTCTTCACTAGAAAATATGCCAAAGTGTTTGATTTGGTCAGGTGTGTTTAAAGTGTTGTGTAGTGTGCACCACCCTTATAAACACAATGTACGTGCGAGTGCATATATACATATAAAATAAAAACACACGAACACACAAAGGTGCAGCCTATGCATAAAGCTTCACCACATAGTTACTCAGCAAGTGTATTTAGACTGCTCAAATATACTCATGTATCCGGCCTTGGTATTGCAGAGTGCATTTATCAATCTATTTATCCATCTCTCTTGCTCTCTCACACACATATATCAAAACACACACACATATATATACACAAATATGTATACATATATACACACATATACATACACACAAATATACATACACACCTATGTACATACATACATATACATACGTACGTACAGTGCGGAAAAAAAGTATTTAGTCAGCCACCGATTGTGCAAGTTCTCCCACTTAAAATGATGGCAGAGGTCAGTAATTTTCA
>JBBKCR010187401.1:0-13869 GCA_037577295.1 Ladigesia roloffi | reverse complement strand
ATAAGAATCCACCAGAGGGCAGCAGGCACACCGTTCTTCTGTTCTGCTCCTCCACTCATTTCTGCAATGGCGACTGCAGAGAGTTAGTGTCAGCAGGTTATTTGTTCCTTGATCAATCCTAAAGTGTTTAGAACGGTAACATCTGTTACTATTAACACTGAAAAGCCTAAAATACACTAATGAACCTGGATATATGGCACTTATTTTATTGAACTGTTTAATAAGTTATGGTTATTATGGTTGTTTTTATGTAGCTGTAGGTGTGACACAAAAAATTGCTTTCTGAATTCACTTATTTTTTTAATTTATTTAGGGATAGCAGACCACTTTGCATTATTTAAAACTCCTGTTGAAAATGTTCATAAGGCAAATATATTTATCAAAAGCATGGAATTTTAAGTTTGTTCAATGTTATCTGACTTTCTAGATATGAAATAATAATGTTTTTAAAGTAATGAATGTCTTCAAGAGTGTCTTGTGTTTGGTTACATTGAAAAATAAAAGGTAATATTGACAATGGAATTGTTTTAGAACAGTGTGTACATTTTGTGGTTAAGTCAGAAGGAACTATTGCCCCCCAGGCATCTTCACTTTATTAAATCTGGCCCTCTGCTAAACGTTTGGACACACCTGGTGTAAAGGAAGCGACATGGGAGGAGTTTGTTTAATATGAAGTGTAGGCATAGCTAGCGTAATGTGTAAATTAAAGTTTTCATGGAAATGTTTTATCTGACCAATATCTTCATACAATTACCACATTATAACATATCAGCAGGGCTGCCAAATCTCATGCGATGAGCTTGGGACACACGTATCTGACGCGTCTTCACACGCTCTCACTCCACACCTCGGATTTCTCTCACTGAAAGTCAATTTTTTTTTTATTCCCCATTGTGCACACTCCTCAGCAGTACGTGGGCTACCGAATGTCACAGCAATCCTCGGCAAAAGAAGAAAAACCTCTGCATGCTGAAGGGTTTTACACATATGGTGGAGGTCTTGTGTGTGTGTGTGTGAAAAAATGAGGCAATCATTTTTTAAGTTAACAATAACATTTATTTTGAGAAATTTATGATCTTCAAAAAAATATGTTGCCACATAAAATTACACATTTGGTTTTCAGTCACATAGCTTTAAAGAATAGATTATTTAAGTTACATTCCAAGAACACCTGTATTAAAGAGACTTAGTAAAGTATACATTAATGGCAGTCTTTTTATTTTTCTCTGGCTCCGTGAATAATGCAAACAAATTGTAAGTAAAATAAAAGATAATTTTTATTGTTAATATTAGGGGCATTTTATGTATGTTACACTGTAAATAAGTTTAATGTGCAAGTATACATTTGCTACAAAATGTCTTCAAATGCCTCTTTGTAATAATAATTAAGATACTGTTAATATACAGTATTTTACATATTTTGTATGTATTTTAAGCAACAGCTCTTTGCAGAATAGTTACAGTGCTACATGTCTAATATGGCTCAGAGGATGAAATAAGTTAGAGGGTATTTATAAACCATCTCAGCATAAGGAATTTTAAAGGGTATAGCATTTGTACTAAATTATTCCCTCATACAGTTGTTTTTTGCCCACTGTTGGCCAACACCAACCAATCTGTGAGATATTCAAGCATTATTGGAGATGGATTCATTTTTTCAGAGGAGGTTGTATAATGTAATTTAACAAAATAGAGGAAATTATCTTTTAAGTTCATCTGTAATTTCTTAAAACACTTTTACCTTGAATTGAACAAAACATGACACATTAGACTGTAAAAAACTACATAGATTAAAAAACCTGATCATAAATCATGATATGCCAGTAGCACATTAGATACACATACCCGATACACAATTATTTGTTTATTTTTTGTAATCAGAAACACCACATATATGAACTTCATAGTTACAATTGCATTCCCTGACCATAGCCCATCTGTTTCTTCAATATTTAACTGCCACCAATTTTTAACTACTCAGTTGTTCAATGGAAAGGAAGCACCAATAGACATCTCCATAATAATTTTTGGTGCTGACATAGTGTGTGTTTTTGCTGACACAAGTGAGAAGGACATCTACCAAAAATATCCAACCAGGAGGGGCTCTTTGGGTGGAAACTGACCATTGATGAAAGGCTACAGAATGTTCAACAGCAACTGTGCACAAAATGATGTAGACATGGACTGTGTGTTAATACTGTGTGGAACGAACAGTGCGGAATGGGCACTGTATGGGCACCCTAAATAAGTTCAAATCCATGCCTTCACTGACTCTCTTGAACAAGAATGTCAGTCACGCCATGGACCTGAGTGATCTCTTTGCAGTCCAGAGACGCTACCAGCTTCCTTGTCCCGGCCAGTGTAGGAATGAAGTACTCTGTCACCGTAACCGTGGCATACCTAATCACATCACTTGACAGATGTAGAAAAAAAGGTATTAGCCAGTATATATTTGATCCATTCAGCACTTAAGTTGTATGGTCTCTATTTTCATACCCCACGCTGATGGGATGAAGGTTCCTCAGTCCTAGGCCCTCCACTCGAAGCACAACATTTCGGAGGGTGCATGGCAGTGGGTTGGTGAAGGTGAGCTTGGCTGAAGCCTCCTTACCCACATAGATGTCTCCCAGAGCCTGAAAAGACAATTAGTTAGTGATTATTATGATTACAGACAACAATATTTCCCTTTTAGGAACTACTGATAATTCTTTTCTTACCTCAATGTTGATATCTGGTGTACGGAGCCTGAAATTTGTTTGAGAGGCCACCACCTGTTTTGTTTCATCAACCCTGCCACACAGGGTGAGCATCATGGCTGCCTGGTCCACCAACTGGTCCTTATATTCGTTGTATGACAGGACCCAGTTTATAACTTTCTCTAGCATCAGGAACAAACAACAAATCGTTATGGTACATTATCAAAACAGAACAAAGAGAATTGAAACAACTTTCCTAAATAAGTAAAACATTACAATTGCCGAAGAATGTAAAAGTTTGGGAGATCATACAATACACAGCAACCATAACAATGTTAGATTTGCAGAATGTTTATGGGGCAGCTACTCTGCTCAGGAATATGCATTTCATTTATTACACAGTATTTGTAACCCATTCACAGGTGGATTTAGTCTCAACATATTTATCTGTCAGCTAATGAGTATTTGAAATCAGCAATGTCCCACAGTTCCCTGATCACTGCATCACTATATCAGTTTTTATACATTATGAATTATTTTAATGCAGTCTAAAGCAGCCAGAATTTGCTATAAACTGCAGCTAGAAAAGGTTTTATTGTGATATCATTACCAATAAAACTCCATCATATCTATATTAATGTGAGAGATCAGCACTGGTTTACATTTTATAGATGTTACATTGTGCAACACTAGCACAGGTTATATTATTTAATACCATCTGGCTGTGGATTACCTTCATTGGGCATCAGCTCAACAGGAATCTTTTCGGTCTTCACTGTGCTTTTTAGCACGCCTGTGTAATATATGACTGACACCTGACTGTAGAGGGTGGTCCTGCGGGACACATCACTCTGGTTCTTCACCATGATTTTTAGCATGGCATCTTCACCCATACATGGCCCATCTCCATCCACCTTCACCTCCACACTCACATCCTCTGCCACTGGGGATGAATACACATATGGCTTGCTGCCATAGCGACAAGCTATCTCCACTGCAATCCGCTCCTCCTCTGAGCCTAGTCGAGGTAAAGAGAAGTTAGATTCTCTTTAGATTTTGTTCTGATTGTTTAATGCTGCCCTTCACGCAGGATTAGTTGGCCTGATAGAATGATTTTTTTTGGAGATATAAAACATTATTCTAATGTGCTTATATCATATACCTAATATGCTTGTGTGGTATACTGTATAGGACTACTTTACCACATAAATATTATGACAAAGGGTCTCGGGAATAATTCTGCCTCTACACGAAGGTCCTGGACCATGTAATGGCACGGGGTGGCCAATAGGGGTCACATTTAGCTCATTTTTATTTATTTGCACACCAGTCACTGATTACAGAGAATGACAAAAAGCATCTGCTGGTGTTCACAGAGGTAATTGGGTCTCAATTTGGATTGTGTGGTTTGTGTTGGGGTTTGTGTATTTAGAGGGGTTGGGACCGACACCCATCAGATTTGTGTCCTTTGTGTTTGTGGAAGACCTGTTTGTTTGGGCTGTGTGCCTTTTTGAATTGTGAGTTTTGCAATAAAGCAACACAAAAAAAAGATGATAGCTGGTTCCTTGAGGAGAAACACACCGCGATCTGACAGCTCCAAAACAATTTGGGAGGTTGTACAGGTTGGACACTCGCAGAACTCCAGTGCTGATGGATCCATTTTTATTCAGAACATAAACAGGCATGACTCAATACTGAAGCTTTCAATAAGCATAAAGAAGACAGGAAACCTTAAAGTAATCATGAGGTTTGGCAAACAATGCAGGTTAGTCACACACAAAACTAAATACTTACAACCCAAACTCTACAAACCAATCAGGACACAAACATTCTTTCTTCTGAGAAAAGGAATAAATACTTAATTCAAACCAAAGCCCTGAAGTCCTCTCGTGGCCACCCACCATTATTGTCCACACACCTGACAGTAGAACACCCCACCGGGCATGAACAGACCCTCATTACATCCCAAGTGCGGAGGAGGGATAGGCAGTGTCATAGGGCAGCATCCTGTGAGCCCAAACGCATATTACTGGACGACATACAGGCTGGAGCTCCCCTTTGAGAGTCCCAGTCCTCACTCGTGGACTGCATGACTGTCCATTACTGTCCTCAGGTGTGGAGTCCCCTACTAGAATGTACTAGAGCAATGTCTTCTGATATGGAACACAATTTTAAAAAAATATTATGCAGAGTTCATGGAGGCCCCCTGCTTCATTTTGTGAATGGGTTAAATGCAGAGTAGGAATTTTGTGCTGTTCACATTGTGTGCAGTGGATTCTTCATGTATGACCGATTGATCACTTTCACTTTTAGATATTCGGCTTCCCCCACACCGCCCGTCACACGGAGTAGATTCAGAGTTGGCATGCTACATTATTGAATTTAACTCAAATACACATACGAAAATGAATACTTTTTCTCTATCAAAAATACAAATACAGATACAATTACTGAGCCTAGAGGCAAAAGAAAATCCTCTTAGATACCCTAATAATAATAATAATAATAATAATAATAATAATAATAATAATAATAATAATAATACAATAATACATGTGTGTATATATGCTGAGAATTATAGTGGAAGCACCCAAATAAAGATTTGGCCAGATAATGAACACACAAATTGACTCACACAGGTTGTTGGATATTAAAGGTAATTGTCCACACCTGTGACTTGTTTGCTTGTAATCAGTGTCTTTGTATAAAAAGTACATTCTGTGCTATTCACAGTCACCAGCATATTTCAGCCATGGGGGAAGCAAAGGAACTGTCAAACGATCTGAGGGACACTGAGCCACAGTCAGGTAGATGAACAAAAATGTCAGCCAGAACTACCAGGAGAATTGTTTGGGATGCAAATGAAAAAGCCACAAATAACTTCATTTGACATCCAGCCTTCTCTACAGAAATGAGCAGGCATTTGAAGAAAAATGGGCTGGTCGGGTTGCCAAAAGAAAGCCATCACAATATTACAAAAAATCCAGCTTAAAATATGTGATACAGCACCTAGATAAGCATCAAAACTTCTGGAAAATGTTTGATTTTTAAGGCCACAACCATAGACGCTATGTTTGGAGAGGAGCCAACAAGGCCTATGATAAGTACACCATCCCTACTGTGAAACATGGTGGTGGATCTCTGATGTTTTTGTGATGTGTGAGCTACAGTGTTGAAGGCAAGATGAATGCAGCATGTAATCAGAGAATATTGGAAGAAAATTGAATTCATTATTTTTTTATGAAAAGTAAGCTGAATGCATTGCTTTTATCAATTGGTATTCAGCTTGTTTATGTGATTTAGGCCTTTACATAACAAAACCTCACTAGGTTTTTAAATACTTTCTGACTGAATCAAGTGTGTTCAATAACACAGTCATCTTGCAAATCAGTATGATGGAGTACAGTTACAGCTTGCAGACTTGTGACATATTGATGAGCATTTGAGACAGTGTTTGTGTACTCTCACCTTCAGGGTGTTTGTACAGGTGTGTGATGTCAACACGCTCATCAGAGCCTACAGCCTTTGTGCTGATGCATCGTCCCACACAATTTTTCTCACATAAGATCACACTGAATGTGCCATCAAAGTTCCTCTGCCAGTAAATCTTATCACTGTTCACCTAAAGTCAAGGCAGGTTTCAGGAATAGATTCAATATTTGCTTTGAAATACTTTTTTCTTTTATTATTACCCACATAATATCAGTGTCTTAAGAATACAAAAGCTATGTGTCTTCATTTTTTTGACAAAATGTTATACAGATTGCAACAGCTACTTTGAAATAAAGTATTTGTGAGCAGGGCAAGGAAGGTGGGCTAACTACTCCCCTAACCAAGTTCAGGGCTTTTAAATATTAAGAAATATTGCATCTGTTTCGGTTCAAAACCAAATTGACTCACCTCAGCAAATACAAAAGGCGTATCATGTTTTAAGAACACCTGCCCCATGCGGACAGCTGCAATGGAGGCTGGTCCACAGCAAAATGTTCCTTGGCTGGTTTCCTGTGGGGTGGCATCAACAACCTGCCAGCCTCCCATCCCAGGTGGTAAATCAGGACGTGCCATCCAGCAATCATTCCAGACATGATAATTCCTAAAGAATTGGAGGAAGATGGGCATGAAATAAGAACTATAATGTTTTTTTTTGGTAAACTGGTTTGAGGGTTGGTTGAAAAGTAATGAGGACCTTAACGTTGCAGTGCTTTGAGGAACCTGGGTCACTAGTCCAATATTTTTGTGGATACAGCAAATATTTCATATTTATGTTGACAACATATTTCATTCTATACATTTATTAAGAATGTTCGGTTTGGCTTTAAAACAAGTTTGTTTGACTAGCAGCTACACTAGGAAAGTTAAAGGCTCGGAGGACTCACGGCCTAGCAGGGTTAGCTTCAAAACCTAATTAGGGTTAGGTACAAAACTAATTTATTTGTTTATTTGCTTACTGAACTTGAGCTTGTTTTTTGGGTTGACCATTAGGCAGATTAAGCACAGCAACTCACCAAATTGAGTCTGAGTTGAGGCTGTAAATTGGTTCCATATTCTCATCAAAATACACATCAGTTGTTAAAGAAACATCTGTGTCATGTGCAGACTGGAAATTTGTCACGCTGCGGGCAGGAATACCAAGACACCTCAGTACTGACATTGAAAAATAGGGAGGGACACAGAGAGGAACAGAGACAGATGGTAATTAATGAGAACTTAAATAATTAATAACATTACTAAAATATTATGTGATTAGAAGGTCTTTGGATGGCCTCAGAACCATAGTTAGACAAACACACATACACACACACATACACACATTCAGCACATCAGCAAGCCGCACAGCCTGCAAGGAATGACTGGAATTCAGCAGGAGTATTTTAGGTTGAAGCAACCTGTCAGGGTCACACTCCAACTGGCCAGGCTCAGCTATGAATATCGCAATCTGCAACCCCCATGCAGTCATACTTTACTCACACAGAAGATTGAATCCATTTGACATATTAATAATTTTATGTAATTTCATACACATGTACATTATTAAGAGTATTTGTATATTATAGATTGGTATATAAACTTTGTAAGTCACTATTATACATTATATGATGTAACTTTCTAGCTTTATAGACAATAAAAGTAACATACACAAAAAGAAAAGTAAGTTATAAAATGACAAGTAATATACTGTCATTTCAATTTATTTCATGTCTGTCATATTTTTAGCGTATGTGTTGAGATTTGATTGCCACACTTGACATTTTCTGGACACAATGGACAATTGTTCAGGTTTCTTGTTTCTGAATTAACACCTTAAAACTGTAAACAACAACAGACCATTTATATATTTATCCACAAATAAATGAATATTTATAATAAATATAAACTAACTCTCTATATGTTTCTGTTTAAAATGATGTTATACCTGTGGTGGTGACTCCAGAAAAGACCCAACACTGGCCATATTTGACAGGCATACCCTCGTTTTTGTGGTATCTCTTCAGGATTTCCACACTGCCACTCCAAGCCGTGGGGGAAGTTCCACCCCTATAGTTTCCAGACCAATTCCCCTCCAGAACCCCACTGTCATCAGGAGAATTGATCTGGAGCACAACAGGAATGTCAAACGAAGACTGTTAATGGCTGTAAATGGTTATAAATGGTTATAAAAAATGGTAATCTTAATTTTCTTCAAAAATAAAATACTCTGATAATTAATGGAGAGATGTTGCTCCATCACTCACCATAGCAGAGATGACCCGGACCACATTCACTGGATCTCCTCGCCCAGAAGAAGGAACCTCACTCTTATCCAGGATATACAGACATGCCTCCAAAATACCTTGGTCAAACTAAAACACAGAGAGAGAAATAAGTAACCGTCCTAGGTCACATGAATAGGTAATGTTCTTTGTTTTGTTGAAATCATGCGCCAAAATGAAAATGTCGCAATACTAAGGATGAATAAGATTTCAAAAGTCTTAAAATCAAATATGAGATGCAATGAGTAGTGTGTAATTATGTAAGGGTCAAGGCAAGCACGACGTAATTGCAGGGTCACAGAGTTTAATGCCAAAGAACAAACACAAAGAAAAAGAGGGGTCTGGGATACAGGTAAACATAAAAAAAATACAACACAAGGTAGTCCAAACAATAACAAGAACATGACAAAAGCAGAGACAAAAAGTAAATAAACAGGTTTAACAAAGCCACAAGAAAGACAATGGGCCCGATAATGCACACGGCGCACCATGCTTTCGTGACCCTACATTGCTATTTTGTGTGAGTGCATCGTCCTTTTTTCCGGCAGATATGTACGTTGTCAAGATAGCAGATGGCATTGCGCTGAGTCGGGCGTGTCACTGAAAAGAAGGGGTATAGCGTGGCGCATAGTGCGAATTTGCTATTTTATTGGAAGTGAAAGTGATTTTGCCACTGACCAGAAAAAACCTGGTTAGTAATCATTCACGTATTGTTCAAAGGCTATCATATGGACGTCTGACGCTTTGGGATATGGAAGAGTTGACATTGCGCCCACACGCTGCTTCTTTCATAAGCAGGAGCGAGCAGCAGCGCACATTAAAAAAACTTTTTCATGTGAGGGAAAACTTTATGGAGTCCTTGAAAAATAAAATTCAAATGTATATCTCATACATCACACCATGATTTTTAAAAAAATACATATAATACTCGCAAAACTTAGTTGATTGAAAAATCACTGATAATTAGTAACAAGTAACTGACTGGCTATTTGACCAATAGTGCCGGACACATAGATGAATAAATACACGTTTCAAGCTAGGTTGTCAAGAAACACGATACTACATCACCAGGAAATCATGTAAGCTCCTATTTTGGTTAGATATGTTTATATGTCTTCCTGACCCTGTTAAAGATAGTTGGACTTCGTTGTTCGCATGTTCTCAAGATGGAGTATCTAATGGAACGTCGGACGGATTGGGTATATACAGGGGTTGTATCCGATTCAGCCCCCTTAGCGTGAGAGGTCCCCCACCGCTGTTCATGGTGCTGAATTTCTGTACGCCGTGTCCATGTCTATCATGAGCGTACATCTATCATGCAAGCTTATTTCAAGGAGGTGATGGCTAAGTAACAGCGACATGAGCAGTAAATCATGTTTAAATTAAATAACAAGAAAGAACACGTCTTTTTGATCCTATAAAATACTTTTTTTGGAATAAGAACCAAGAACACGTTCGGGGGAAATCATTGCTGCTTTGGGAACCCCTCCCCTGATCGAGCCTCCATGAGTTATAAAACGCTCTGGCATTGTATGCAGATTTGTTTAACCGATTCTTATTTAATAGCATTTTTATTCAATGTTTATTTGATTAAAAACTATTTTAACATCTCTTTACTGAGTTTTATAGTATAGATCATTTTCATAGCACTGTTATATGGTGTTTTTGAAATCATGTATACAATAACAATCATATCTACACTGCACTAAATACACTCTTTTAAAATGGATAGCTGGGCTGTTACAATAAGCACCCCTAGCAAAGGGTTTGGGAGGATTCCCTCTATCACCGAAGATCAATTGCTCCAGTGCCTTCACCTCATTATACACAGCACGCCATGGAACATGCGCCAGGTATTTAAAGGGAGTGAGAGTGTGAACACTGATTGGTTCATTGCATGCTACGCCTAAAACACACCCATGACTAATTTACTGATTTAAGACAACCCATTTGAACTATGCGTCAGGCGCTTTGTTCATTTTTCCTACGGGCACTATAGCGCTCTGTGCTGGCCCCTCCCCCAAAGACAACTGTGCTTCAGACTTGCACGACTGACCCTGAAAATCGGGCCCAATGAGTTTTCCAATGAGCAGAGTGCCCAGATATTTTTCGAAGAATCCAACAATACAGACTGAAATAAAAGAGGTCATTATACTAAGGAAATGAGAACAGTTGGTGAATCCTATATGGAATTTATGTATAAGGTTAACTAATGGACCTCTTAAAATTGACATATTATGCAAAACTCACATTTTTCATTCTCTTGTATTTCCATTTGGGTCTCTACTGTTCCTATAAACACTCCTATAAACACATTCATCCCTTTTCTGTGAATCAATTGAAAGATTTTGGTGTCTGGAAACATATGCTTCTTTGAGCCTTTTAAACAGCTCCCTTATTCTGATGTCAGAATTAGGAAATTTGCATAGAGCCACCATTCATCTGACAAGCCCCCACACGCTAGATTAGTTGAAGAGCTGCTATTTTTGTCTGCTGGTTTTACGAGCATGCATGAGAAGCCAAGCGCTATTGCTACAGGCAAATGCAAGTCATACATGAAGTGTTGGGCTGTTGGCTGCAAAGAACAACACAAAGCCAAACATATAGGGATGGATAGTGCCATTTGTGCTAAACACACAGAAAGCATGGGATGGGAGGCGCATGGCTTATTTGCATACAAGTGGCAGAGCCCTTAAATGGCTTATTTTGAAAGGGACTGAAACTGTCAAGAATAAAGCCGATGAGTTGTCTGTATAAGAGCGTGATTTTGTACGAAGCACTTAATGAACATGGTTAATATAGCCCTATTATACCTAAAGTGAACTTGTAACAAAACCAGCTGCTAGCTGCTTCAATGCTCCCAAGTTCAAACATACCACACCTTCACTGGGTTTGATTGAAATGCCAATGTATGAACATTTTACTTGAAGATGTAAGTCTTTTTTTTAAATCTGGAGACTCTATCTCATGATAAAATGTGTTCCGTGTGAGTGTTCTAGCAGGGCAATCTTTACTGACCATGTTTTTAGATGTTTTTGACAATTGGCCAATACCTACGTAACACATAGGCACAGTATGTATGAATGGTTGAAGCAGTATATACTGCATAACCAGGGCTAAGTCTTTAAACCAAAGGCTTTCTCACTGCTCTCCTCACTGCACCTGTCCAAAGTTCCATGTTCGAGTTCCGATCTGTTTGTCAGTGCCATAGTAAATCTTCCCTGTGTCATTCAGCACATATTCCATTTTCTGATCTTCATCCTCCATATATACTGTGTCATCTGAGGAAGAGAGTAAGTGAGAGAGACAGACAGATTGAAGGCGTAAAGAGGATTTGTTTACTGTAAAATAATGAAGACCAAATTCCTAGTCTTCAATGAGTAGTGCACATAACTTAATTGAAACACTCTCTTTGTGTGACATCACCAGAGACAGACTCCAGGAGGGTGTGTGTGTTCCGGTGCCAGCATATCCAAAGGCATGTAAAAGAACACTAGAGCTTACTTTCTTTACTGAAACATGGTTCATAGCATAAGTAGAATGTGGTGAGAGAAACAGAAAATATGCACATGGATAGACATCAAAATGTGTGTATGTGTGTTTGTTTTCATGGATGTTCAGGACAAATACCTCCGAACTGCACTGATATGAATCCCAAAGAAAAAAGGTTTTTCAGAGCATATTGTACCATATTTTTTATATTGTTTTGTTTATTGTATTGCTTTTAACTAGAATTAGGTTCAGTATTATGCATATTATTATCATATAGAATATGAGTAAATTAAAACCAAAAAATGTCCATAAATTTTGTTTTCAAAAGATAACTTGAGATGCTGTGAGCTAGTCAGCAGAATAAATTTTAATTTGTGACTTCACTTCAATGCCCCAATCACATTTAATCACCAGGGCACCTGATTTAACTTTTAAAGTTACTTGTATTTATACTTAAACGAGTGTTCAATGTCCATACCCTGGATGTTCTGTGGTTGCAGTGGAGAATGTTTGTGCCTGCAGAAATCTACCACCAGCTCCTTGGTTATTCCAGTGTTGATATAGAGGTAGCTCTGCTGGCACCAGTACACAAAGTCCCGTGTCACTTCTCTGTACCCCCTGCCGTCCCCATCAGTGATGAGGCCGACTATTGCAGAGTCATCAGAGAACTTCTGCAGGAAGCAGTGAGTGGAGTTGTAGGAGAAGTCTGCTGTAGACATGGTAAAGAAGAAGAGTGCAAGGTCCATCCAATGTGGAGCATCAGCACTGCAGACGAACCTGTCCGAAACACAGCCCTGGGTTCTCAAATACTGTGTTTGGTTGGTGAGGTAGCCCAGAACCCAGTCCATGTTGTGAGGTGATGATCCACCCCTGTGTATTCCAGCTTGTCCCTCAGGATTGTGGCAAGGATGGTGTTGAAAGCACAGGAAAAATCAAAGAAAATGATTCTCACAGAGCTCCCAGTGGTTTCCAGGTGAGAGAGGGAATGATGCAGGAGATGAATGATGGCATCGTCCACTTATCCACATGTCATCATAAACCCATCCTCATCCACATCATCCAGTGCCAGATTGGTAGGCAAACTGAAGTGGGCCCAGTGATGAGCTCACCATAGGCCAAAGCTGAGCCAGGACCACCTGCTCCAGGGTCTTCTTCAGGTGGGATGTCAGATCCACTGGCCTGTAGCTGTTGATGTCTTTTGGTCATGGAGTCTTTGGCACTGGTACCACACAAGTGTTTTTCCAGAGCTGTGGGACTCTCAGTGGGGATGTCTGCAGCTAATGCTCCTCACAGCACCCTGGAATCAAATCTGTTAAAGAAGTTCATTGGCCCAACTCAGACCCCCCACTGACAGACAGTTCTGTTCTTTGTTGCCTGAGATGGTTCTAAGGGCTCTCCAGACTTTGCAGACATTATTCTGCTGAAGCTGGTTTTCCATATTCTGCCTGTAGCTGTCTTTTCCGCCCCTGATTAGTCCTCGAGCTCTCTTTGCACCCTCTTCAGCTCCTCCTTGTCTCCTGATTTGAAGGTCATCCTCTTCTGCTCGACCACAGCTTTTGTTTCTAATGTAATCCAAGGTTGTTTGAACAGCACCTGGTGGGTACAGTGTTCTCCACACAGAAAATGATGTAGTCCGTGATGCATGTGACAAGGCTGTCTATTTCCTCCCCATGGTCATCACAAAGCACCCCCCACACAGTAGACTCAAAACACTCCTTAATAGCCTCCTTGCACTACTCAGACCATCTCTTTACTTTGCGAGTGACTGGTGGATCTCTGCGCACTAGGAGCTCATACACTGAAACAAGGTGCAGCAGGTTGTGATCTTATCTCCCCAGGGAAGGGAGAGGTGAGGAACACGCACACACACACACACACACACACACACACACACACACACACACACACACACACACACACACACACACACA
>JBBKCR010187352.1:0-13872 GCA_037577295.1 Ladigesia roloffi | reverse complement strand
TGCTACGGCTAAAGCTAATAATCTGCGTTTGTGTTCTGCTGAGGAAACAAAGTCACCTTCGACTTGGATGCCCTGGAAATAAACATCAAATTTTCATTTTTGGGTGAACTATCGCTTTAACAGTAGCAGGAGCCTGCTGTAGATCCAGAGCTGTAATTTTAGGGTTTTGAAGTTTGGAGGACGTTTGAAACTTCCTTTAGCATCTTGGACGGCCAGACCTGGGTTTTTGGAAGTTGTTCTGAAAGTCCTCCACTTTTCCGGACGGTGGAATGGCTGATTTCAAATTACGCTATTTCCCTTACGATCCCTTTCGAGACATTTTCTACAATCTTCTTTTGGATGTTCTCAGACAGACGTTTTAGTCTCAGTCGGGAACTCACTATAACGAAGTGCCTGAGATTTCTATAAGACAAGCCTCCGTCAAAATGCTGAGTAGCTACCGTCCTGATTTTGAAAAGTCGTTTTTTTTTTAAAGTTTGCATCGTTTAGTTATATTACTTAAATCTCCCAATATTGTTGCACATTAAGTTCAATATCCATATGTTCAGGAACGTTACAGAATCACACAACCTTTCATAGGGTTTCCTAATATTTTACATGACTATACATGAGTAGAAGGTAGGGTTTACAACAATATGGCACATCGTTTGTGTGTAATCACTGTTATTAGACAGACAAAATAAAGTGTGAGCTGTGTGTGTATAAACACTGAGATTAGAGGAACAAAAACTTTTAACACAGATGTCTCTTTTACTTCCTCACACATTTGTTGCTCTCAAATGAAAAGAACAAATTACTCTTCCTTTCACTCTTATGCTCTTCCATCTGCTCACACACACACACTCTAACACACACGCGCAAACACACAGATACACACTCAGCACTACTTGGACGCTTCTGGAGTTTAATTAGGACCATAATTAAGTTCTCTGTTGTGCTCGAGCTGCTGCTGCTGCTGCTTTGACGGGCCTGATTGGCCCAGTGTCTTCAGAGCACACACACACACACACATATATATATAGAATATGCAACCAGGGAAAATTTGGACACACCTTCTCATTCAATGTTTTTGTTTTTATTATTGTTATCATTATTTTCTAAATTTAGATTAGTATTGGAAACAAATAAAAAAGATGAAGGAACAAATGAATAAAAAAGTGTTAAACAAACCATAATATGCTTTGTAATAAGGTAATGATTAACTGTGTAATTTTTTACCTCGCTAAGCCGATCTTGCCGTAATGTGAAGAAGAACCATAATGGAACCGGAACACTAACTGTGCACCAGCCCGACCATCGCAGCTGATGATCCCAAGCACATTAAGAAGGCAAAATATACAACGATTACAAAGAACACCTGTTAATTAAATACCATTCCAGGTCGAGATCTCATGAATCTGAATGAGAAATGCCAAGAGTTTGCAAAGCTCTCATTAGAGTATCAGGTGATGTTTTCAAAATTAATCTAAAATCTAGCCATTAATAAAAACAAAGGAAATCAAAATACTAATTTCACTCAAAATATTACCTATATATATTTATTTATATTTTTTATAGTATGGTGCAATATGTGACTTGCCATATATTCATGTGCAATGTAAACCTTTGTGTTTACATACCTTTAGTATTGCAGGTATGTATTTATGCCTATATTTATATGCATGTATGTGTGTTTATGTATACACATATATCTCCTTGCAATATGTGCAATATATACCTATATATTGATATACATAGTCTACTGCAATGTTCGACTTGCATATTATTACATCACCCCCGCTGCAAACTTGATCCCTGCTGTATATAAGCATGCAAAAAATGTATCTTTAATTGTATTTAATTCTATCCTACACCTACAACTTCTGTCACTTATTTCTTTATATATAGTTTAAAATTTGATTTTCTATCTCTTAATGTGTTCATCTGTGGGCTAGCCCCAAAAGACATCTTACTCTACTGAGGCAATGACAATAAAGCATTTATTAACAAGGATCAAACATGTGGGAGTGGTAGTGCATGTCACAAATGAAAGGAAATGTGAAATTTAGAGGAAAAGCATATTTAAAGATATCTGGTTTGTTCATACACCTGTTTTAATTCTGATAATTTGCAGATGCTTTTTCTGTGGTGGGTCTGTGTTTACACAGGTAATCAAACTTTACTCCATATATCAGGTATGTACTATCAGATCTGTCTTTGAAGTCTAAAAACCAGCGTGAAAAGAATCAGCAAAATCTCGTTTATTCAGGTCTCCTTTGGAAGCCGTTTGTTTGGAGCTCAGGTCAGTCGTGTACATTGGGGGCCGGTTATTCTGATCATTTCAGCTGGTTATTCTGATCATTTATCACACACTGTCGGCATATCACAGGAAAACCAGTGTACTGAGAAAGACTCAGATAAGAAAGGGTGATATGAGCATTATGATTTTTTTACCCACTGTCCACAGACCTACAGCACGTTTTTGGCTTTAAGTGCCACCTTGTGGTTGCCAGACAGAAGTGGTGCCCGGCCCTCAAATTCAGAAGCCCTAACTCCTTCAACAGACAAGGTAAAGTAATTGTCTGCTTTAAATGTAAATAGTTAAACCACACAGTGTGAACAATGCGAAATATTTTCTGTGTATTTAACACATTCACCCAGTGGAGCAGGGGCCTGTCACCAGCCAGAGGCACCCAGGGAGAAGTGTGTGGGTACAGTCCCTTACCCCAATAGTTACAGTAGGAGTGCTGGGGTTCGAACCCACAACCGTCTGATTGCAGGGGAAACCCCCTAACTACTAGGCAACCACCTGAAATTTGCACATGATAAAATGTTCAGGAGTCTGTCAGTGTTAAATATGTTTGTATCAAAATATATTTTGCATGTCAAAAGCATTCATAGGTTTACAATGAGTCCATCATTGAAGTCCAGACATTAAACTAAACAAAGCTGCTGTTGCAAAAAAACACATATATCACAATCAGAAAAAATGTATCCAGAAGAAAATTGATTAAAAGTGTTTAGAAATTGCTAGAAATGTTTCAGATGTTGGCTTAGTGTTTCTGAAAATATAATTTGCTTTGGCCTAAAAGTTCTCAAGAATGATTTAGAGCTGCACAATATGGACAGAATATCAGTTTTGGCGTTTTGTTGTGACTGTGATGCCTTTCACAATATTAAAGGGCCAATATTAATACTTTTCTGGAATTAAAAACCTTAAACACTAAATATTGTTTCAAATGAGACATTTACTCCCATTTCTACAGTCTAAATATGGAGAATAAGCCACAAAATAGCTCATTTTCAAATCACATTTTTTTATGTCTATGTGCTATAAAAACATGTTCATGAAGTTCTTTACAGAACATTTCTCTGACACAAGCGATCTCACAAGCTCTATTCTCAAATGTATCAGTTCCTTTCAAAATGAGCCGTTTAAGTGCTCTGTCATTTTTATGCAAATAAGCTACTGCTGACCATGCCCCACCCGTCCCATGCTTACACTGCGTGTTTACAACACGTAAAAATGCCAGGAAGCACAGACATTATCCAGACCCTGAGTCGTGAGTGGGGGCTTGACAGTCGAGGGGTGGCTCTATGCAATTTTCCTCATCCTGACATCAGAATATATTTATGTATGTATATAGTCTTGCATGGAATGATGTCAGTTGTCTGGGCCATCAAATTAACCCTAGTTTTCTACATGCAGATTGGATGTGTTATCCACTACACTCTCTGCCCCACACTGTTCAGCAAAGCATTCGAAAATACCTGCTCAATAGTTGTCCATGTAGCAACATTTATTATTTTGCATCTATTTAATGTCCTAGCTCAGTTACCTAATTTATTAGCGTGGTGGTTAGAGAGTAGCCTCTCTGATCCGAAGGTCATGAAATTGAATCTTGTTTGACTTGTATTTGCTCTCGGGCAAATGATATTCAAGATACAGGGTGTCTGCGGTATCTTTGATGTAAGCTTAGCTTGATGTTAATGATCTACATATCTCTTCGTCATAACCCATAAGCTGGTGTCGCTTGTTTACCTCTGAATCATGGTTAGTTCAATCACGTTATTTGTACAACAGTTGAGTAACCAACTCTTGTTGTTACAGTTTGTCATGACGGGGTGTGACCACTAGGGGTCACACTTAACTGTGTTTTGTTGGGCTATGGCCCTCTGGTATTCTCTGGTCTCGTTAAGGAGAATTAGTTTCAGCTCCAGAGAATATCAGGGAGTCATAGCCCTCACTATATAAGTTTGTATGCCTCAGTCTATCATTGCGTGTCTTTGGTTCTATAAGTGTGTAATGTCCTTTCGTATGTCTGTGAATAAAAGCCTGACTTAAAGTCATTAATTCTTGTGGACATTCCCACCTTCCTTGGGACAACAGGGAAGGTCCTGACAGTTACAGTGCTGTAGTGGTAAAGAGTGAATGAGGGAGAAGATAAGTACTTGATTAAAATGGCTTATGAAGCTGTGGAACCAAAACAAATGCTTATCTCTCTCATTTCCCCATAGTGCTATTGCGCATGTCAAGGTTATCTAAAATTACCAAATTCTTTTACAGCTCTAACCAACAAACAGCAAGTCTTTCATCATTGCGTGACAATAAGGCAAGAAACAGGAACTAATTTTGCTCAGAATAAAGTGAATGGAGCTGAGTGTTTTAAGTCCTAGTTTAAAAATGGCCTTAAGTCACATGCATCAGGTGCTTTGGACCTTAAAGAAAAAATGTGCTGTAGCGCCACATTGAGGTCAAATTCTGCGCAAATGTATTAACTAGATGAAAACCCAATTGTGGACATGGAATTAAATTGCATGATAATTGACTGATTCAAGTCTGTCAAATGTCTGCTGAAAGCTGATTGGCTAATGGCCCAAATATATTGTATTGTTCGAAAACAGATTTGTTTAGAGTAGCGGCAACAAAGTGATCACTTTCACTTTCAAGTGGATACTAGTTTTTGTAACTAAATTGTTGAATTTTTATTTAAATGCTTTGTTTTAATTAATTATTTGATTCAACCATTGCATTTGGTTGTCAGATTTATCTTATTTAATTATATGTATGGTATACCTTATCTTGTTTATTTGTACTTCATATTGTACCTTTATTTGTACCTTAGGTATTTTCATTTCTACCTTGATTGTTTACTTTTTAGCCATTTTAATTTGATCTCTTGGTCATGTTTAAAGCTGATTCCGTTTAAATATTTTCAGTCACTTTATGCATTATACATTCACGGCTACATAGTAAAAGTTGATGGACTGACTGATGGATTGACATACTGTTTACCATTATCTTAAATTTATATTAATATATTTTTGGGCTTGTGTAAATGTTTTGACAACAATACCTTGATGGTCAAGTAAAAGCTGGTTGGCCAAAGTTTGTTTTGCAAAATTTGCAAGATTATACTGATGTTTATAGGAGGAGCTGGTTTTCATGTATTAGCAACACAAACATCATTAAAATGCAAACAGTTTGTAAGTGTGTAAGTGGTATCTAGAACTATACTGGTTTCTTGTCCTATTCCTATTTCATTTCAATGGAGAATCAGTATAAATATAAGAAGAAAAATTCCAATGATTACAAAAGCACCTATGTTTTTAAAGAAAACAAATGACGATGGAATTTGCTTAGATCTTCCAGGATCTCTTACAGAGGAACAGTGATCGTCATAATTGCAACAAAACCTTTACTTTCCCCAATTAACATAACTCAAAAACATGCAACTCTTCCACTTTAGATTGTTTCAAATATAAGTTACTCCCCTTCATTCTCTTGTTCTGGTTTATTATTGCTAGATCACTGTAACCCAAAACCCACAGTGTTTTTAATAAACCACTGACATAACATTTTGTATAATTTTTCTCTTTGATTAATCGTGATCTGGACATTTTGTGTATCATGTCATTTTCCAGTAATCATGATTATCTTTGACTTCCTTTTCTTACAAGTGCTATAAAGTGGGTATCAGTGGGTATGTTTCCTTATTGTCACTAATCATACATACATGCTGTGCATTTATTGTCCTTTTTATTTCATTCAAGACAACTTGCTGGGCAGTAAATCAGTAATTAAACACTTAGAGAGCTAGCTGATAAACATTCAAACCTTCCAAAATTTGTGGACAGTGTTCTTCTGAAATCAAGGGGAAAATGTCCCCCCTCTTGTTTAACAGTCTCTACTCTTTTCATAATGTTGTTGTGTAAAAGCCTCTATTAATTTCACAATGGAGGCTAAAACATTGCTGTGAGGATTTCATAGAATTCAGCCTTAAAAGCATTAGTAAGTTAAGGTAGGCCTACTAGCTTTGGATGATGGGTTCAGCATCACAAACAAAACTCTAATGGTACTTTTCCAGTGGTTAAAGTTCCCATTCTATACCATGATTTTTTCAATTACAAATAAAGTGAGCCGAACCTGAGCTGCTTTGACGGCAGGGCTAAAAGTGGGCGACAGCCAGCATGTTTCCAGTAGAACTGTGGAAAATTAACTCATCCCAAATGCATTGTAGATACATCACTGCAGACAACCCTAACAGCCCGGTGCTTGGGGCTTTATATCACTCCAACCAACACTGGCCAAATCTCATATGGTCAATCTCCAGGCCCTTGTACTCTGATGGTTACTGTTTATTTATGGAGATTCCAGTCAATAATAACTTTCACAGAGGATTTAAATACAACAAATTCAAACAGCCAAAAAAGAAGTTCACAAATAATCACAACAGTAATATTAAAAATTGGGTTTAGTCAAAGGTCTCTACATTGAATCAATATTTTACAAAAAAGTAAAAAAATGTTCCAACATTCCACTGGCCAACAAGATTAATCAAAGGAAATCAGTGAGGAAAGATACATTTGTCTCTTTTCCCTAAGGAATGTTTAATGGAATGCCTGAGTGCATTGTATAAATACATTTCTTTTATCAATCCAGCCCTCGTGTACATGAAGGAATTTCACAACATCCTGATTTGATATGAATTTGAGGTACTTGCTAAAACTAAAAAAACAGAAGAGCTTGATTAATATTGAACATCTTTCAGTTAATGCAGGTTTATACTTCATTTTTGGAGGCTGTGTTTCCTGTATTTACCAAGGGTAAGAACTTCCCACGGGAAGATAAAAAATTTGACTTGAAGTTATTGGTTGCAGGACCTGCAATCCGGCACTTTATGGCATAGATTTAGCTTCAGCTAAGAGAAGACTAAAAGAGGAAGTGCTTTACCAGTCGTTTGAGGGAACTTGCTCTCGGATGCCTTGCTTAACCTATAAACATCCTGTATGTTGTTCCTCACTCTTAAACCTGCAGAAATTACACACTACTTCCTTAGCGGCAACTCAATAATTCATTGTAGTTACTAAAAGAAAAGCCAAGAACTGAGTAGCAAGCCAAGTGCTTTATGGGAATGCTGCTTTATGGTTAGCAGCAGTTAGATATTAAGTAGTCAGACAGTTCATTGCACCCAGAGAGTTATCTGGATCACCGTTCTCAGATCTGCCCCCATTAACGTGGCCTGGTAGTCTGACATTGTTGTAGCTTGTCTGTTCTGGTAAATTTAGGTGTAAACAGAGAGTGGGAACAGTTTAAACCACGGTGCTGCTCAGGTCTGGACCAGACATCTACCTGCAGTGCAAGCGTTAACATGTTAGCTAGCAGTGCTGTTTCAGACCTTTTTTTAATTCTGGTTGCAGGTTCTGCAGGTATCTGTGCTGTTTGTGTGTCTAGAGTAAAGGATCTCCACACATGTGATGTGTGTCTATGTTCTCTGCACCATCTCTCTCCTCTTGTTGTGGTGTCCTGTTTTCATTTCACTCTATGTGCCAATGGAACCATCCCTTTTATGAATGGACTATAGTATTTGGTTAAACCATGGAATGCATTCAGCATCGGCCAATCAGAGGCAGAGATTGCATGACATCCACAAGCAAGGGCAGAGAGAGAGAAAAAAAACAAATGACTAGTCGAATTGTCTCAGCTGCTGTCAACTAGTGCCTCTATAGTCGACTAGTCGACTTTTATGTTAATGCCCTACTGTGTATTGTGATGGTTGGCGCTACTGGAGGCCATCCCTTTCGGAGCTTTGTTTTTGAACTTTTATTGTGAAAGGTCTCGTATGTTTTCATCATGTGTTTCAGCTGACTTTGTGATCAGGTGGACCTGAATGTCGTTTCACCGTTACCTTGGTTGTCTTTTGAGAGTTTCTCCATTCTCCATCTGAGTTCATTTACTGGGCTTTTGTTTTTTGAAGTTTATGTAAAATTCAAAAGGAAAAAGGTCTGCACATGTGCCAGCTTTGTGTGCTTGGTAGATCTGAGGGAGAGACGTGGCAATCATTTGGGCAAAATTAACAATTGCTCTGTTCCAAAATATTTCCAAATGTACAAAATAAAAAAAAAATGAACTTATTCCATGCATACATAAGATTGCTTAGTTTATTGTTGTTGTTTCTTTAATATGATTTATAAGAAGAGTTTTAAATCCAATGCACTGAAATATGACAAGATTAAATTAAAATGATGACCAGATTATTTCCACCAAAAAAAACAGCAGTTACAGTGCAGGGATTCCTGTATAAGGTAGCCAGTACCTGCAATAAGTGCTTCAAGGAAGGGGAGTTGGTGAACCAGTGACAGGTTCCGGCACACCTAAAACTTATTTGGTCTGATCCCACATAACAAAGGGATGAAGAAGTTCATGCTGTTCTGATAGAAATGTGTCGCAAAACACCGTGCAGCGCCCCCACAGTACTGCTACTTATGGGGCTACGTAGTTGTAGAGTAGTCAGGGTGCCCATGCTGTGCACCACTGAAAGTTCCAGTGGATTTTAGTACTGGACTAGGAAGTTTTGAAAGAAGGTGAGCTGATTTGATTAATTACATTTTCCTCTACAGTGTGTGGATGGCTGGGTGTGTGTGCACTGCTTATTTGGGAAAGAGGAGCTTGTGGGGGAAGTATGATGCTCTGAGTGATGTTCTGCTGGAGGACCTTGGATATAGTTTGGATCTAACTTATATCTCATATATAGTCAGACTTGACATAGACAGACTTGACAATAATACTGTTGTACAAAGCAGTTAAGACCCTGTACTATGCTGCAAAGAACTGTGGGTATTTTTAATATTTTTGGCATGATTTGATGTTGGTAGATTTTGGCCAATTGCAAATATCGATACTCTAAAAATGCAGAAAAACCAATATGATACAAAATACATTTCTACACCCCTAATTTAAGAACTTTATAATAGTTTAACTCAGTATTTAGTTCACTGGAAACTAGCAAAGTGAATAATCAAGATATAATATCAGCAAACTCTGTGACTAAACAGGCATCATGGGTGGACTATTTTTCTACATTTTTTACAGTGTGTGGCAAAAGTATGATTAATGTTACAGTAATGTGTTTTTTCATGCCTTTGTTATGTAGGCCTAGCTGACCAATAACAGGCCTTTTGGCTTTTGGTTCTGTTGAAATACACCACTGTGATCGTTGGAAACCATTACCTAATATAAATAAGGGAACTTCTTTCCCCATTCTTTCCAAATGACTAAATGGGGCAGCGTTGCAAGTACAAGTTACCAAACTCACAATCAGAATATATACAAAATAATTACCTGCTTGAATTTGTTGGAATTGGACAGCAATGCACTGTTTAATTAATCCATCACACATACTTACTGTGTCCTACTGTGAGTCTTACTGTGTTCACTGTAGATTATTAGATGACTTTTTGCATCATGCACATTTAGGGAAAAACTGGAATTATCAGTAGAATATAGGCCATAGTACATTGACGTTTGGCACATATATAAAAAAACGAATGCATTCAGTTGCACCAATTTAGCAGTTTTTATAAATCTTCTTCAACATTTATTAGTTCACTGTTCTACACAGTCAGGAAATGTGTGGAATTTGAACTGCGTCATGTACAGGTCTAGATAAGTACATGAAAAACAAGCATGGAAAAATGGATAATTTGCCGGACTAAATAGTTTCCAGACTTTTTTAATCAAAATCTTTTTAAAATCTTTATGAATTTTTAAAACTCAGCAGTATAAAGGTAAGCGTGCGTGTTCACTAACATTCTTTGTTAATGTCATAATTTATACACAATGAAATCTATCAGGCATCTCTGAATTAATAACCTTTTAATCACTGATTTCTTTGGGTTTTGTCTCACAAGGCATTACTTTACAGTGTGATCATTAATTATTATAACACTTTATTGGTAGTTTTTTGCTAAATAGTGTTTGCCGGTATGTTATACACTGAAGTAGTATTTAGATGTTTATTTTTCTTAGTGACATGAACGCGATCATCACTGTGCTGTTATTGTAGGAACTGAGTGTATAGTTATTTAAATGTACAGGACAGACACTGGACCACACTACACTTGCTTAGCATTGGATATCTTTTTTGTTGTCTTTTTGGATTTTAGAATAATTGACAGTAAAATGGCTAAAACAAATGCTTGAAGTTCTGGGAGGATCCTGATAAACAGAAATCAGGAAATGTAGTGTGTGCCAGGTGAAGGGATTTCTGGCTGCTAGTTAATAGATCACAATCCAAATAACATCGACTTTGACCCCTAGAGTGAAAAAGAAGCAGAAACAGAATTATTGACCTCCTTACCGAAATATGTGATAATGACAATGAACTCAATGCTCAGCTCATGGCTGCCTGCAAGGAAGAGGAAGTAGGAACTACGGAGTGAGGCATCCTGGGGTATATAAAAGATCTGCAGCCCAGCAGGACCAACATATCACACACTCTGGTTTATCTCAGGAGAAGAAGAGTCATACATACAGGTGAGGAATCACTAATTTGTGTTCATTTTTTTTCTCGAAAAGTTTGTTTTTGTTTCGATTTTTCATGCCATTTTTGTGCCATTCTGTTTTTTTTTTTAAAGAGCATCCTGCATGTAATGGTGTCTAAATGCATCTACATTAATAATAGTGTGTATTACATCCATTCTGGTTTAAATGTAAACACATAACCAATATTAGCAATACACATTATTGTGTTCTGTAATGTATAAAGTCTGAAAGTTAGAAAAGGAATTATTTTGTTTGTCAGAGAAGAGCAAAAATCATGACAATATTCAGAGAGTGTTTCTCTCTGTTTCAGACATGAATCTCTTATTATCCATTGTGGTTCTGTGCTTGTGCCACACACTCAGCTACCCAACTGCATCTGGTGAGTTAACATATGAACAATTGTTATTACTATTATTATTATATCTAAATATTATTATTTTAATGATTTACAACAAGAATTGTAGCAATAACAATATGACCAATTATTACCAATCTATTATAGGTATTATTTGTAAATAAATAATGTAATATTAACATATAAAATAGATAAATGTAGCTTGAATGGGCAGAATGTTCACAGAAGGATAGAAAATATTTAAGATATGAAATTATGAAAATGAATGCAATAACCAAAATATAAAAATACGAGTGCAGATTAAAGTTAAAAAGCAAAGTATCTTTGGTGCATAGTTTCTCCAGTATGCTTGCACTTTATCCTTGGAACATTTACATCTACAGAGTAACTTCTAGTTGTTTTATTCTTACCTTTTACTTTGTTAACATTTATAATTTGTGTTAACAAGCTTCTGATCATAAGAAAAAAAGATAAATCTTGAAGTATGAAATGTAGGAAGATGACATTAAGAACTAATAATAGTAAAAGTGTCTTAAAATCAAATCTCATTGATTCCGAAATGCAGTTCAGTGATTCTAAAACATATGTTACTACTCCTTGTCCTTTGGTATTGTCTGTGATGCTGTATATGATAAATGATATTACTCTCAAGGTGAAATAACGCAGATTACCAGTCATATCTGTTCTCTAAATTAATCCAGCACGTACAGTTCTGTGTTAAACACCTGCACATTTTCCATCAACACATTAAATGTAGTTTCAGACTATAGAGAGTTTAAAGTGAATGATCCCCTCTAAATGTTCGCCTAAATCTACTAGAGGGTTCAGTTGAGCCAGTTTCACTATTTTATGATTGATCTAATACATGGACATATAAAATCTACAAAAATGTTATCTGTCTGTTTAATGTCTGATTAAATGTCCACGTTCCTGACTCTGCTGGAACATCTGTTTGTGTAGGTTCTGTACAGGAGGGCTTGGGTAGACCTTTCATTCTGGAATCCATCAAAGAGGCCAAAAAACTTGTAGACGATGCTTACTTGTACTCTCGGCAAGAGTGAGTCACGATTAATCCTGTGTGAAGTTTCTTTCATACTTATTATCCTCATCAATGTATGCCTATATGCATGGTGTAACAAAAAGGACAATCTAATATAAAGTTTAAGCACAAGGTGCAGCTAACATTTACTAGCATGTCCTAATCCATATTGGTATTTGACAGCTATTTGACATCCTATTTGAACAGACTTAACACCTGTGCAAGGCACAGAACTCGTGTATTTATTCAGAGGTCTGTTTTTGGTATAACATGCAATTAACCAATCAGAACAGCTCGTCAACTCACCTTTAAATGGCGTGAAATGAGCTATAGCAGTTTGCAGTTATGAAAGTGCGTTTACCAGATCAGTTTTGCTGGAGCATCACTGCCTCTGTATAAATAATTAACTTCTCCTTCATTTACAGCAGTTTCCACGTCTTAATATAGCAACATGCCAAGAATGTGCCCAAGCACAACTCATTTAAAAAGCTCCACTCATGGGAAACATGCCGAGTCATTTGTTATATTGATACATTGGCCAGTGCAAAACTGGGTCCAAAATATTTTTGAGCATTGTCTTCAGAATGTGCTGAAAGTGTGTGATATAATGAACTCATGTGTGTTTGCTGTGTGAAGGAGTCTGGCCAGGGTGCGCAGGGGTGGTTTCATTAAACCAGCTGACAAACTGCGTCTGATGAAGCAGCCATCACGAAAGACACGAGAGGCTGTGAGAGCAGCAGATTACCTGGGACAGACCCTCAGGATCATCGCTGAGAAAACCCACCACGCACACAAGAGATCCATCAATGCTACAGGTCTGACATGCGCACACTCCCTCTTATATACCAGGCAGAGACTAAGAGAATAAGAATCTGTCCTATTGCATTCTATTGCTTCTGCATAATTTACTTTCCTATGTTAGTGATTTTCCTACTTTCATCATACCAGAAAAATGAAGCAAATACATGTTCCAAAAATATTCCCCCCTTAAACCAGTTTTTTTCTGGTCTTTCTCTCAGCTCTGTTAACTCCTGAGGAGCTCCAGACTATCCAGCGCCTGACTGGCTGTGCTGCTCAAGTCCAGCCCCCCTCCTGCAGGACCACTCCCCTCGTCAACAAGTATCGCACTGCCAACAGCGTCTGCAACAACCGGTGAGCAGTTCTCTTACCTGCCCTAACCAGGAACAGTGTTATTCTATACACTTTCATAAATGTTGTCCCAAAACATGACATAGTACCGTTTAACTTTATTACCTTTCATGTGTTTCACCAAATTCAAAGAATCATTCCTCTAAATCGCTCACATTCTTACTATACCATAACCTGTAAGGTTATATCTATGGCTGAAAATAAAATGGGTTGCCAATTTACATACAACTTGTTCTTAAGCTTTTACAGAAACACTAATTGAACATTAGGTCAAACCTAATTAATAATATTGCCACCATCAAAGTGCATAGATGAAAATGTAGAACGGCTAAATGTCTAATTCTGGATCCTCAGGAGGAATCCTCTTCTGGGTGCAGCGAACACACCATTAGCTCGCTGGCTTCCTTCCATTTATGAAGATGGTGTTTCCCAGCCTGTTGGATGGGAGACAAGCAGACTCTATAATGGGGTCCTGCTACCTCTGGTATGACTGATGTCTACTTTATTCTCATGAAGTTTACTTTG
>JBBKCR010187345.1:0-13873 GCA_037577295.1 Ladigesia roloffi | reverse complement strand
TCAGTTCAAAGTTCACTGAAATATGAACGTGTTCAATGAACGCGTTCTTTTGAACTAGTTCATGCACAACACTGGTAAAGGAGTTGAAAGTATCAAGCTTTGCTTTGTTTGTAAAAACTGAGTAGTTGATATTTTGTAACCTTGTGAGCAGAGAGAGACAGAGAGAGAGAGAGGGAGAGAGAGAGGGAGAGAGAAAGAGAGATCCTTAACTGTGGTATATCCCAGTGTTTTCCAGCCATGGTCTTGAAGATACACTTCCCTGCACATTTTAGTGCTTTCTTTAACACACCCGCTACTGCTCAGTAAGAGGTCATTAATGAGCTGTTTATTTGGATCACGGTGTTGAGAGCAGTATAAACACTGCAGGGCAGTTTGCCTCCAGGATCAGGATTGGGAAACACCAGTGTAACTCTGGGTAATGCATGGCCTCAAGTATTGACTTATGTCATACCAAGCATGTTTAACAGCAGCCAGCATGCCTGGTTTTCCACAGTTTTGTACAAGCACAAACACAGTGGCATGAAACGCAAGTATAGCAGATTTATACCTTGTCTGAAATGACAACAACGAGCAGAAACATAGAAGATAGTCCACACTGTAACTTTTTTCTCAGTTTGTCTTACAAATTACAGCATGCTTTTGTTGCTGCCAGGGAAAGAAGTGACTCCTTAGGGTTACAAAATAATAGCTGTTTGACTGTCCAACATAATTATAATAAGGAACATTTCTTTGTAAAACGACCCAAAATGACAGAGATAATGACAGTGCAGACGTAATTTTGCTGGCAGCTTTCCTTCAGTGCTATGTGCCAAAATGCAGGAATCAGTGAAGTAACCTGAGAGCAATAGAATTTTAGAAGGTGTAAAATGCAGTGAGGGGAATAGGAAAGTGGAGATGTGCGGCAGATAGGATGGAGTGATGGATGTTGCTGTGAACATAGAGGAGTGGGGTTTTGGGGGACAGAGACATGAATGATGGTAGTGGGGGGGACCCTGAGGCAAAAACTGGAGAGACAGAGTTTGGGAGGCAGCTGAATAGAGTGATGGAGTGGATCAGACTTGGGAATAGATGGACAGCTCGATGGATGAGAGAGGAGGAGGGGGTTGACGGGAGCTGCATTAATTTTGTGCAGGAGGAAGAGCGATTTGGAAATGATGACAGATTTGTGAGAGAGAGAGAGAGAGAGAGAGAGAGAGAGAGAGAGAGAGAGAAAGAACAGGGTAGATACTGAGTGAAACAGGGAGAGACAGAGAGAAAAACAGAGAGAGAGAGTGAGGGAGAGAGAGAAAGTAACATGTGGAAGGGAGAAAGAGACATAAGATGGGGTTAGATACGGTGCAGATATTGAAACCGGCTGTATGAATTGTATGTAGTTCTGTCACTGTCAGTTATATTAGCATTTGTGTAATGTACAAATGTGGCGATTAACTGAGAAATTAATCAAGCCAAATAACAGAGGGCTGTTTTTTATGTTGGTTAATAACATGATGAAAGGGCAGCAGTGAGTAATGTTTGTTTATTTGATGTTAATAACACCAGGGATAGTTGTAGCCAAGTGGGTAAAACACTTACCTATAATCCCATTGACCACAAAGTTCCAAGGTCGGACCCATTCCAGGGGTACTGTCCCTGTAACTAGTGATTGTAAGTCATTCTGGATAAGGGTGTCTGTCGTAGCAGTAGAGGGCAGCAGTGAGTGATGTTGAATTATTTAATGTTAATAACAAAGGGCAGCGGTCATTAATGTTTGTTTATTTGATGTTAATAACACCTTTAGAGGGCAGCAGAGAATAATGTTTGTTTATTTGATGTTAGTAACACATCGAGAGGGCAGCAGTGAGTAAAGATTTTTTATTGGATGTTAAAAACATCTTTAGAGGGCAGCAGTGAGTAATGTTTGTTGATTTTATGTTAATATCGTCTTTAGAGACTTTTTTAAAAAGATGTTCTTCCTCAGTGCTGATGTTGGATTTATTCACAGACTGCAACATTAAGAAAAAAACAAAAGCACAACACAAAACACTTCAGTCACCTCACTATAAAAATTGTTCCCAATTTGAATTGCATTTTGAATGTGTAATCAGAGCTATTACTCTGCATCTAACAATAAGGGCCGCATGGAGCTTTTTATAATGATAGAACTGAAACACTATAGATTGGGGTCAGATTGAAAGCTCCAGATACTGATCCAATTTACAGTGACTAATATGGATATGCATTCCCACGAGTTCCTGTAGTATATGATTGTAATGAGTTAATGCATTTAAAATATCTACTGTTAAGTTTATTACGGTCAGGATTATTTTTTTTAGAAGTTGATCAGTCATGACAGGCACCATTTAGCATATTCCAGAAGAGAAGAGTGAGTGGAATGTGCTGGAGCATGAACACGACTCTTGGGACAAACAGTGCGAATTCTGACAACATGGAGAAGTGAGTAATGGATGAATGGAGGAGACAAGTGAAAGGATGGACAGAGGAGGAGAGGAAGAAGAGAGAGAGTAGTGGGGAGCAGATGGAGGGATAGGAGGGCACTTGGAGGAGGAGAGAAAAGTCGGGGGTCAGTTTGTGTTCTATTGTTAATGACATCGTTTCAACCGGCCTTCCACCAGCTGGACAACCACCAATCAATTCTACTAATGATGCCAAACAATGCCCACCAAGGCCTTGCATACACAAACACACACACACACACACACAGAGAGAAGGAGAGAGAGAGGCAGAAGTAGAGTTCTTCTGTTGCTGGGCAGATGGACAGGCCTAACGCAGACCTCCTGGTGCAGCGTTTGTGAATTACTAAACCTGACGAAACAGTGACAGTCGGGATAAAAATAGCAGCGCGCTGCCAGGGGCGCAAGCGAGAGCTTGACTATCTTTCAGAGTGATACTTCATTAGGGTGGATGAATGTTGAAATATCTGGCAACCCAATTGATTTTGCAAACAGACTAAAAACATCAGTTGCTCTGTGAGTGGCAGTAAGCACACACTCTTCCTCTCTTACAACAAACACCTCGCCTGTTTTAGCTTGTAAAGATACTTCCTCATGTCAAAACCTCTTACTTTCACAGACTTTTGTGCTCTTTTTGTCCCAAAGTATTCAGACACTGCTTCTAATTATGAAGTTTAGCTATAAAAGGAGCAGCCATAACTGGCGGAATCTTTCATTTTGAGCACACGCTGATATAATCTCCATAGATAAACATTGTTAATAGAATGGAGCCGCCATGCCCAATGCCAGAAGTCCACTAGAAGGGTATAAAACTCTGTTCTTGAGGCAAGCATGGCCTTAGATGTTTATCTGGAAGGTTTTAACACCAAGTTTTCTCCTGAATACCCCTTTCTAGGCTGAAATGTTCAAAACCCTTCTTTCTGATTTCCTCCAGAATTCCTGTTTATTGTTTATTAGATGTTTATTTTATGCTGCATGCTGAGACTTCTAGGCTTGCTGGAATGTGATTAGTTTCTGCTTAAGAAGTGTTTAGATTTAACGGGGCTGGTTGTAATTAAGCCTTAGTGTGTCTAGTCCAGCTGATCCAACCTTTCTGAAACTTAGAGGTACTTCACGGGTACTGAGCCATACGAAGGGCTAGCAGTTTCACATATTAGTACAGAGTTGACCTAAACTTCATGTAAAATAAACATGTTTTAAATGCTTTTTCTTGGATATCGTCATTTTTAAATAAATATAAATGCAAATGCGATTAAAGAAGAATAGCAACAGGATTAAATTACATGTTAGATGTTGTTCACTGGTGAGTTGTGCTATATTTTGTACCGGTCCATGGGCTACTCATGTGGTGACCCCTGGGTCAAACTGTATGCTATGGTTTGTTCATGTACGACAATTGGACACTTTACACACTTTACACTAAATTCTGATAGCATTGTAAAGCTTGTTGGCACTTCCTGGGTATGTGTGTTTACAGGAGTTTCTCTGAGCTCTACCAAAAGTCCATCCAGGATGCGGAGAGCAAGTCCGGCGAGGGCCAGTCAGGTGAAGCCTGGGTGCTGGATGAGCGGGAGCAGGAGAATGAGGAGTCGCCAGAGGAAGTACAAGAGATGGAGGAGGAGGAGCGGGAGCAGGGGGAGGGGGAGGAGTCAGTCAGCATTACCCAGCCGGACGGGAGGGAAGCAGAGGAGGAAGAGAGTGATGATGCAGGGCAGGGGGGTGGCTCCACCTGCCTCTTGTCCACTCCGAGCCTGCCTCTGCTGCGGGCTGCCTCACTGCAGGACAGCCCCCTGCCCCAGGGCATGGAGGTCACCCCCTCACCTCTTACACGCAGCTACTCACTGGAGAGACACCCGCCCTTCCAGGACATCTGTGACGGGTATACACACACATACACTCACTTCCGCAAAGTTCATCTGCTGACAGCCTCTCTGTTGAAATTGGACCCTCTTACAAAATAATATGGATATAAATGGAAAAAGACAGCATTCTGTAATGCTAATATTGATAACAATTTATGAAAGCCATCAGTCACCACGTATTTAAATGTTATTGTTCTAAATACTGACTGCTAGCTTCCATACAGTGCAAGCAACATCAGCATTAGGGTTGGACTGACCAATGAGAGTGCTAGCTTAGCCATATCGACCTAGATACCATGGACAATAACATCCTGACTGGACAGTTTTCGGTCGAGTGGTGCAAGAATTTAACCCCTTTGTCTCCAAATCAAAACACGACTATACAATAAGTGTATGATCGCAATACTTGTAGAGAACAAGCACAGTGATTCTTTTAAGCAGTTTCCTTCTGGGATCAGTGATATTTTCTGATTCTGATTCTTATTTTGAATGAATTATTGCCATCTAAGAATTACATATGTGTAATTTTTTTAGTTCTCTGAAATGATTAAGCTTGTCTGAAAGGTCCTCTGCAAATGAATAAGTGTTTCTCAAGTTCCAGTAACAACACTGTAATAATACCAGCAGCTCTGTACAGTTAATGTCATTGACTCAAAATATTTCTAGCCTGTGGCTCATTATACAGCAAAACACAGACTGAGAACTGTAGGTTACTGCAACCATGGACCAAGAATGAAATGTTTAGAATGGTCAAGCTTTGTTCTTTCATTTCTGCACAATATTAGTCCCCTATTTATGCTTAGAACTAGGAAGCCAGCTCCAGAAAAATGGTCCAAATTCATGTATCCATGTCTTTTTAAGGACTTCCTTCAAGTGTAGCACAAACAGGCCATATAGCATATTGTTTCTTGATGAACAGCAATGAATTAGGTGTGAGTTGATAAACAGAAAATTATTCTTGCAAAATCATTTGGCTTTTACAGGGTTAAATATAAAAATCTACATATTCTGCTGGAAGTCCTTTTTAGAGCAGCAGCTTGTTTAAAGTAGGTCCTCAAAACCAAGCCTCTGTGCACGAAAATAGACAATTCCCCACATGTTTAAGTGTTACAATGTGCATGCTCCTTTCGCTGAACCTACAGAGCAGTTCCCAGTGACTCAAGCAGCCTGCAATGAAGGCATAGAGAAACAAAACAAGGCTTAAAGAAATAGCCTCCAGCTTCCATAGAATGCAAGACTTAGACCCCTCCTCCCAGCTGATTACACCTTCGTGTAGCCCACACTTTCAGACATGAGCTGCGGTTCAAACTCAAAGTGCTCACTTTAGCACCAAGGCAAAGGAAAACTGTTTTTAGTGGGAGGTGTGTATGTGTCACTCTGGGGTTACACAACTCAGCGCTATGCAGCCCATGCTCTTCCTGTATTTTAATGCAGGTTTGAGTAGTTCTCAGTCCTACATGAATCATATATTAAAGCTACAGAGCTGCAAAACTGTAAGTTCACACAGTTTTCCACATTTTCTAATTGGATAAATGGCATTGCAGTCGCTGAGTCTCTGTACGCTGTTTGGACAAAAGTACTGGGACGCCAGACTATTATACCAACAGGAACTTTAATGCTATTGCATTTAAATATTGCACTTAACATGGACTTAGTTCCCCTTCGCAGCTATAACCGCTTTCACACTTTTTGAAATGTTTCTCACAAGAATTCTGTGGCAAATTGTGCCACTTCATTTAGTAGAGCACGTATGAGGTCAGGCACTGACGTTGGACGAGAAGACCTGGCTCACAATCTCTGTTCCAGTTCATCCCAAATGTGTTGGATGGGGTTGAGTTCAGGGCTCTGTGCAGGCCAGGGAATCCTTCTGTACCAAACTCATCCAGCCATGTCTTTATGGAGCTTGCTTTGTGCACTAGGGCACAGTGTTGCTGGTTCTTTCCCAAAAAGAAAATGTTCTTTGGCCACAAAGTTGGAAGCATGGAGTAATGTCTTGCTATGCTGCAGGATTACGATTGACCTTCACTGGAAAGAAGTGGTCTAGCCCCAGCCCAGAGAAACTGTTGTGTCCCAATACTTTTGTCCATATATTGTGTCCAAGGTTTGCTTGTTTCGTTTTGCACTGGACTGATAAGGATAATGTTGCAGAAAGCAAAAGCCGAGTCTTGCCTTTGGCCTAGGCTGGAGAAGCACTAGATGCTTAAACCCACAAAACCTACCAATAAATGCATTTTAACAAGCGTATTAACTGCGTCTTTCATACTGAGTCAGAACCTGATGGACTGTGTAATGTTTTAATCACAACCAGCTTGATTTTCGGCACTGTAAGAACACATTAAAGATCCAGCTGACCAATCAGAGCACTGCTGTTATAGCTCAGTCCAGACAAAACATGTTAAGGTTAAGTATTAACAGTATAGTCTTATGCTAAAATTTAACCCCCTGGCTAAATGACTTGAGAAGCATTTAATTTGCGATTTTTTTTCTGTTAAATTTACTGCACAGTTTATATTTACTAAAATAAACATGAAACATATAATGTGCGAGAAAATTAACAGTAATTGTGCATAAAAGTGCGCATAAGTGTTGAGGATATGTCCTAATTTTTACTTTAAAAATGAACAATATACATAATTTGACCAGGGGCACGCAAACATCTGCATACGACTGTATTATTCAAACATTCATTTTGACAGTGCTTGTCATATAGGATTTTGTGCCATGAGCAAAATGAGCTGTTTTTCCGTCGTCCTGATGCACATTTGTTTTGAGTGACAACACACTGCAGAGCTATAAACAGAAGCAGCCGTCTTGAAGTAGCCATTTTTACTTCATGTTTACAGATAACAGAACTTAAACCTGTGCCAGGAACCACTAATGCAAGTCTGTTACAGTTTACTCAATAGTTTTCTTGTATGAAATTGTGTTTAAGGCAAACGTGATATAGGCATGCAGTACGCACAATATTATTTGGTGCAGTTTAAGCTCACATTGCTTTTTCACTGCAGCAGCACTGGAAGCTTCTGTGCAGAAGTAAAGGTGACCATGTCTTGGTTGAGCATCTGCTCCTACAATGATGAGAAAATTGTGAAGACTGTGGCTTGAACAGATATTACTGAACCTTTTGGGGGTTATATGGCTCTGCTTTGTAGTTAATAGAGGATATTTCTAAACGAGCTTCTGAAGAGCAGAGACCCATTTGACCCTAATCATACAGTAATGCCTTTTCCTGGCTCCAAACCTCCACAGCTTCAAAGACCATGTAATCGTTTCAGATCCTCTGTGAAGTCCAGATTGGTATGAAGAGGATTCAAGCATAACATCAATCTAATGTATATATATGTGTGTGTGTGTGTGTGTGTGTGTGTGTATGTGTGTGTGTGTGTGTGTGTATGCATGTGTGTCAGTCATGTGTACGATAACGTTGGGCTGAAAGGGAGGAATCATATCTATGAAAACCCGGGAGAGTTGAAAGATGCGACCCCTGACCTGATCCTGGCTGTCAAGCCGAAAGTACCTCTGGAGGACAAGAGACAGGTCAGAAAACACACATACATACACACACTGGTTTGTGTGGGAGGATGGGCGTTCCTTTAAATCAACTGGAGCTGTATTAAACAGAGACATGTTGCTTAATTATAAAAATAGGCATTTAATTTTCTAGGTATGTGTGATACAAAAATATGAATTTGACATATTAAAGGGCCCATATCAGTGAAACCAGACTTCTCATTGATTATTTAAAAACTGAAATTAGGGTAAATAGTTTTCATGTGTCATAGCATATTGTTCACATGAGCTGGCTCTTCAAAAACGGTCAATTCTGAAAGTATTGTTTTTGTGATGTCATAAGAAGCAATGCATTTACTTGTATCTACCTATTCATTCAAGAATAGTCAAGCCCCACCCGTTCATTCATTCGCTCACACTTTTACTTTCTGGAACCACTTAATCCTCACTCGGGTTGCAGGCACCCAGAGCCTATCCTTCTGTTTGTGGGCAATTCACCCGACACACATTTATTTGGACTGTGGGAGAACCACCATTTACAATGAAGTTAAAAGGCTCTAGTCTGTGGGTCCGGCAGTCTGACCTGCGGTTTCAGGTGGTTTGGGTCGGCTTAATATATAATGTCATGAGTTTGGTCAGAGTGGATTAAAACAACATCCCAAGTTATGAAGAACTTGGCTTGTTGATTATTGGAACATTTTTGCAGGTCAGGTGGGTGCAGGTTATAAAAAACTCTGACATTATTACCAGACCTTTCTAAACAGGGCACAAAATAGGGCAGCCAATCAGAAAATAGGTCATTTACCTATATTAGTCGCAGTAAAGTGAAGTGAAAGTGACCATTCTGTCATACATGAACACACTGCAGCACACAGTGCTAACAGCACAAAATTCTTCCACTGGCTTTAAAGTCATTCACCAAGTGAAGCAGGGGGCAGCCAGGAAAATATCGCCCAGGGAGCAGTGTGTGGGGACGGTACCTTACTCAGGGTACGTCAGAGGTGCTCAGCAGTCTTTGGGAATCGAACCCCTTCCTGTTCACAGGATGAACGCCCTAACCACTAGGCCACCATCTTTAACTAAAACAGCTTGTTACATTTTAGGGATGGAATAGAGTTGGAAAATTGTCAAATACAAACAGACTGTTTTCTTTAAATGGAAGAATAATGTACAACATGGGCCCTTTAACACAATATGGGCCCAATGTACAATCTTTATCCTTTTAACAAGGAAACGAACCAAATTAACTTGACTAAATTGTGTCTTCTATCACAAGTTCTTTGTCGAACATAAAGCACAGCCTGTATTTGGCTGTGTTGTGAAAGGCACATTTTTTAGACAAACTATCTAGATAAGACAGCAAGATATCTCTCTTTAATGTCCAACCTAAAGTGCTACCGCATGGAATCAAATCCATAGCTTTGAGGCCAGTGTTGATTCCCAAAGTTTTTTGGGGGGATTTTCCAGCAGATGTGCAGTTTTCTCCTTACTCAGACACTTCTGGTGTCAGAAATTTTGCTATATCAAATTTTGATCTAGAAAGTAATGAAAGCTTATAGCCATAAATTGTCATTGTGCTACCTGTGTGTTGATATCACCACACAATGCAAAGCTGCTGTTACTGTATCCGGTTATCTATAATAAAAGCTAACAACTAAAAATAAGTCTACCATTACCTACCCATGAACCCACCTACCTGACTTAATGCTGAGTATGATGAGAGAATTCCACCTGCAGTCTATTAGTGTTTGTCCTCCCACTCAGAGACCCTCACCTAGACCAGATCATGGAAATCTATATTTGGGAAGTGATTCAGGCAAGACTACAAACTTCACAAAGCGGTTTTAACCTTTCGAACGCCCTCACCAACTCTCCCACTCTCTTCTCCTCATGCGCTCTACATCTCTCTCCCTCTCTTCCACAACCCACTCTTTCATCCCTCACCCTGTAACCCTCTCGCTCTCGCTCTTTCTCATTCACTTTGCGCTCTTTCCTGTTTTCTCCCACATTCGGACACCTCTGTCTCTCACTTATCACCGCTAAAGAGAGTTACTCACCGGGACAGTCAATATTTAGCATCTTCAGTTTATGACAATGTATCCGTTCAATATATCTCTCTGTCTCTCTTTATCTGGCTCTCTTTAGGTTGGAATGGATGAGGGGGGTGAAGAGAGGCCATCAGGGAGTGACGTACCCCTTCGCTCGGCATGCATGGAGAGAGCTGAGAGGAACTCCAGAGCTCTGAGTCTTCATAACTCTATCACCAAGAGTGAGTGCTGCTGTAGCCTGAATCATCAGCCCCCCACACATGCATATACACACATACACACACACACACATATATTCATAACAACCTTTCCGCAATACAGCCCGCTGAAGAGCACACGCTACTAGGAAAGGACATAAATAAGCTATTTTAACAGTTTTCTGTCACTCTGAGATTTATCTGAAAGCCTTTCCTTGCTGTACGTTTATATTTACGGAATTTAGCTGGTGCGCTTATGCAGAAAGACGTACATCAGTGCTCAAGTAGTCCATATCTGTATCTTAGACCTGTAAAGCTAAACTTTAGTCAACATCCACAATTCAACCAAGAAACTGCAAGCTCAGTACACCTAAATAACATCTGCCAAATGCTACCTAAACAAGTACTTTACAAGTAAATGTGAGAGAAATGAGAGTTATCGTTAGTTACCAAGGTGCATCTTGAAGAGATGGGTCTTCAGGCAATGTTAGAAGAACGCAAGGGACTCCACAGATCTGATTGGAAGAGAGAATTCTTTCCACCACTGTAGGGCAGAGACTGAGAAGAGACTTGACGCATGTCTCCCTCTCCTTTTGAGCAGCGGAGGGTCAAGATGAGCCATGCTTGAAGCCCTGAGAGGACGAGAGGAGATTTGTTGCTTCATCTGTGCTGTTATGTATGGGGGTCCAAGTCCATTCATGGCTTTGAACACAGGTGTTAAGGACTTGAACTTCATGTGAGCAGCTACAGGGAGCCAGTGAAGTTTCCCTAATAAGGGTGTGGTATGAGTGAACCCAGGAACGTTGAAGACTATATTTATAAAAAGCAAGTTGACCATCAGTTGTTTACAGATTCACAGACAATTTGGGAATATTAAGTGCCTTTTCAAAACTTTTCCTTTCTTGAAGTGGTTCAAAGTTCATTTAATTTAGGTCAAGGCGACGCATGTTTTGTATCATTATCTCCTCATAAAATACAAAAGGTCTTCTGACTCAGTTCCTTCACCGAATGTGGGATATAAGCTTTTGGGATTTGTTGATAGTTCGTATAAATGATTTCTTCTCTTTGTCCCCACAGCATGTCTTGTGACACTAGCTGCCACAAAGCCAAAAAATATAACACAAGATGACAGGATTGCTTTTATTGAAATGCTTTTTTTTTAAAGCAAAGTGTGTCTTTTGTGACTGTGCCCAAGGAGGTATATCAGCTGAAACATGATCCTCTTTGGACAGAATGCATTTACACTGTCCTATTTTTCTCCTAATCGAATGAGCCATTTTAACGCATGATCATATCCAGCTTTGGCCTGTAAGCCTGGGATTCTGTTCCTCAGGAGCATAGCTGGAGTTTTGGTGTGTGCCTCTGTTTGTGTGTGTGTGTATGTGTATAAATGCCCGAAGGCGTCGTGTGCAGAAGTGTGGCTGGGGAAAATAATGCTAGTCGTTGTTAATTGCTGTAAATGGAGCCTCAATCTCTGCGGAGAGCTTCTCTTTTCAAGCCCGATTGGCAGTCTGTGGCTGGACCGGAACAATGCTGCTAGCTCCCTAAAATCATCAGCACTGTAATTAAGCTCAAATCTTTTTTTTTTACCCCCTTTGTGCCTTCAGGAGTCGTTCTCATCCTAAAAATCCTCTGAAATATCCTCTCTCTCTCTCTCTCCATACCTCCCTCCCACCTCCCTCTTTGTCTTCTCCTCTTTCATCTCTATCTCTTTATGCCGTTAACCCCACACCCCTCCTCCTCTTCACCTCCTCCAAGCCACCCCACACCCAAAACGAAGGGAGGACAGATGGGGGCTGGGTTAGGGCCAGGTGGGGGCAAAGGGGGGCAGAGGGTGTTATCCTGCCCGAAATCAAGAGACTCTCCCTGGGCCATCTGGTACGTCCCTGGCCTTCATCTTGTAGGGTGGATGCTCCTCTGCAGGCTTCTTTATGGTGGGGCTGCACGATATGAACCAAAATCTCATTGATAGTGATATGTGGTTATATTGCTACATTCTGTGATTGCAATATGGCTTGCAATATATTAATAGTGCAGTTGTGTTAGCATGATTAAAGATATTAACAGTATTTTTCACTTTAGTTTGATTACACAAATGAATTGATTCATCAAAACATCCACAGAAAAACAGGAACTCCTTTGGAACTGAGATTGCTGGGAAAACCCCAAAACATTCTGAATGGTTACATCATCAGTACAGCATGGCAACAATGATGAACAAACTACTTATTCTGGCTGTGGGTACTAAGCCTTTCAGTTAGAACTCAGGGTATTTGCACAGGGGACCGAAGGAATCAGCCTCTCAGCACCCTTCCTCCTCTCACTGGGGCTCATTTCTGATATGGCTGCTGGACAAAGCAATGTGTAAGCACCCCCTGGTGGATATGACCAGTCATTGAAGCCATCGATATTCAGTTCTGTTCTCTATCTGTTTGCATCTTTGCAATGAATAATAGCGGGTGTGTTCATTAGCCTGCAATGTATTTGCACATTCGACTGTTACCGAAAGGTGTTTTTTTTGTCTTTCAGTTCTCTCAGAAACCGCAGATTCATCGGAGGAAGAGTGGCAGTCCATTTCTGACCTGGCAACGGCCTGCAGGAGCATTCTAGAAGCCCTGTCACGAGAAGGTGTGCGATCGTAAAGACAAACTAAGCACTTATTTACATTTCCGTAAATCATATGGCCTGTGATGCTTTTAAAATGGTGGATTCTCTTGCTTTAACATGCACCTGTGGTTCAGCACAACTATAATCTCCATAGAAAGTGGAGCAAACATCACAGTGTGGCTAGCATAAAACACTGGTCTTTGGAGCACTGGAACTGTGTCCTCTGGAGATGAATTGGACTGGTGCTTGTGAACCTGACCTCACAACTGAGCTCACTAATATTCGTGTCTGAATGCAATCAAAAACTCACAGCAGTGTGGACAATGTGTAAAGTGTCGAGGCTGTTATTGCAGCAAATGGCGATAAACTTCTAATCAAGAATCCAGAAATAACATTGAACAAGCAGGTGGATATAAATCAGGGATCTGTTTCCTATTCAGAATTTAGGTGTAGTCCTGGCCTACATTGTAAATGGAGAATAAAGTTTATCCAAGTCTCACACGAAGGTCTATCTAGGTTTATTTCACCAGAATATCATGTCAATGAAAAGCCAGGGTCTGTGGCAAACAGCGTATGTTTATAAAAAGTAGTCTTAGATGCGAATGTTATTTCAATCTTTTTTACATAATGTGAGATGTTTAAATGAGATGAGAAATTCTTACTGAGCATAAAAGATATTGTGGCACACATGAGATAATTAATGAAAGTGCAGCTTTGTGAACAGTGCATGTCAGTAGATTTTGTGCTATTTGTATTAACAGAGAGTTTTTTTAGAGATACAAATGTTACACTTGACAGCAATGATGTGTGAGAGAATAAGATGGTTTCAGGATGAAGTAGTATCTTGTCACTTGAGTGTATTCAGGACTGTTAGGCTTTAGTGAGTGAGAGGATTTGTTTCACTGTTAGCGATGGAGAGCTGCTGGGCTGACTAACCTGAGTGATCCTGACTAATATGGCTGAGTAATGGAGCGGAATGCTGTGTTTCAGACAGGAAGGCGGGAGACGGCAGCCAGGCAGCAGCAGACACTGTGACCTTGTCGGGGCAGACAGACGCCAAGCTCAAAGATATTAAAGACAGGTGAGGAAAAAAACATATGAATTTATTTGTATGTACATACAATATATACATATCTATATATCTGTATATTGTATGTACAGGTCTATGTATCTATTTATCTCTCTCTCTCTCTCTCTCT
>JBBKCR010187337.1:0-13873 GCA_037577295.1 Ladigesia roloffi | reverse complement strand
GGGATCAATCAGATCTAACTGTGCAATGAAACAAAGAAAATGGTTGTTTCTGTGCGGTCACATCCTGACCGTCACAGTTATTTAGAATATACAAACATGCAACAATAACATCAGAACATAAAGTCATTGGTCCTTGGAAAAAAGAATGAATAACATGTATGACTTCCATGAGCTTGGAGGACCACATTCATAGATCTTGGCAAAGAAAGCAGTCTTGCAGGACTCCCAGAGTTCGTCAACCTTCTTCGGTTTCATCTTCCAAGCCTTCTCCTTCATTTTACCCCAGACATGCTTAATACTTCAGGTATTATGGACTTTAACAAGTCAATTAAACAGGTGTTCTGGATTTTAGCAAGCTGTGAACCACAAAAAACGTTTTGACTGTTTCATTTTGCACCCAGTTATTAATGTAAAAAGCCCTTGGAATAAAATGAATACATTTATTGTAACAATAGATTGATTAGAAAGAAAGTTATGTGCCTTTTTACATTCCTATGTCCTTATGTGGCAAGAGGTAACCCAAATCCCTGATTTTTCCATCACCAAACTAGACAGTTTTCTGGGTGAATCTTGGGTCCATGCCGGTTCCAACAGGTCTCTTGCAGTTTCTGCAGTATTTGCAGCATTTCGGGCTAATAAAGGTACCAGAGATTGCCGGCTGTCTTATCACATAAGGACACAGAAACTTAAAAAGGCATATAATCAGGCATTTTTAATCAATAATTGTTACAAAAATATATTAATTTAATGCCAAGGGCTTTCAAATTAATACCTGGGTGCCAAATGAAACAGTCAAAAAGTGTCTTGATGTTCACAGCTTGTTAAAGTCCAGAACACCTGAATTACTGAGCATATCTGGGGTAAGATGAAGGAGTGGTCCATGAAAGTCTGTGGAACTGCCAATCCTGCATCAGGAAGGCTGACTTCTTATCCGGACTGCACTCATTTGACTTTCTGGCCCTCACCGAGACCTAGATCACACCAGAGGACACAACAACTCCCACAGCCCTCTCCTCTGTCTTCTCCTTTTCCCATACCCTCGCTCCACAGGCAGAGGAGGGGGTACAGGTTTGCTTCTCGCAAGTAGACGGCATTTCACATGTCTCATTCTTTCTCAACTTAACATTTTATGCTTTGAATTCCACTCTGTTACTGTTACTCACCCAAGTAAACTTCATATCATTTTACTTTATTGTCCACCTGGCCCTCTAGGCAAATTCATAGACGAACTGGACGTCCTGCCGAAACTCCTCCGACTCACAAAGCAGGCAACACTCTTGACCTAGTATCCACTTCCCACAGTCGACATACTGTCTACTCCTCTACATGTCTCTGATGATAATCTTCTCTCCATCAAATTTCCTCTCCAGTCTTCCTCATCGCCCCTGCGACCATCGTCCATGTCTGCGCGCACCTTTCTTATTGCTCTCTTATTTTGCAAACGATTTAACTTCTGCAAAATCTTGTGTTCCCAACCCTCGTAAGCTCTTTGCCACTTTTTCATACGTTCTCAAATCTCCTTCTCTCCCTGTATCTCCAGATCTCTCACCAGAATGCTTCACGAAGTCCTTCAAAGAGAATATCGACAACACTAGAAGGTCCTTCCCCCCAACCATCATGCTGCCTGCCACAGGTAGTATGGCAAGACTTCTAGTCTTCTCCACGTTGCCTATCAATTGGTGTTCCACAGGGCTCGGTCCAAGGACCACTCCTTTTCTCCTTATATACTGGTTCTCTTGGGGAGGTTATTGCCTCACACGCTCTTTCCTACCACTTTTATTCAGATTACACTACTCTCTTCTCTCTTCCTTCCAGTGAAAACCAGTCCTCTTCCCACATCTCAGACTGTCTGGCCGACATCTCCTTCTGGATGGCGGCCAACACCTCAAACTGAACCACAGCAAGACTGAGCTCCTTTTTTTATTAAAGGCTGTCCGTCACCAAGCCACTATCTAACTGTTTCTTTTGAGAACTCCATTATCGCCCCTTCTAAGAAGGTAAGAAATCTTGTTACTCTTGCCATAGGTAGACCAGATCTCCAGAACATGCAGATACCTTCTTTACAACATCAGAAGAATCCGACCCTTCCTCACAGTAAAATCTATGCAGATTCTAGTCCAGTCTCTTGTCATCTCCAAACTGGACTATGGCAAATCTCTACTGGCTGGTCTTCCACCGAAGGAAACTAAACCACTTCAGCTTATTCATAACGTTCCTAGGCTCACTCGCACCACACCCTTATTATGAAACCTTCACTGGCTCCCTGTAAATTCTCTAAATAAATTCAAGTAATTAACTCTTGTGTTTAAATCCAAGAATGGTCTAGCACCCTCATTCATCTCTTCTTGTCCTAGTTGATAAAACACTTGCCTGTGAACCCAGTCACTACAATATGCAGTCAAAATACTTCTGCTATATCCTAACCCATCAAGATTCGTATACACCACAATAGAAAGCTAATTAATATAAGATGTTGTTAGTGTTGGCCATATTAATCTGAGTTCTTTGAGCGAAACAAGCCCACACTTCTGCTGTTCTTAAACTAATGCTTTCCTGTAAATATGCCCACAGCCCTGCCCCCCACAGACATTAATGAATACAATCACACACACATTTAAACCATTAATAGACATGTGACCTCAGAATATTAGAAGAGGATATGATCAACATGCCCAACCACATTACAGATTAAAACAGGATGTAACCACCTCATCAACCCATGCAGACAAACACTATACGATTTGTGGAGGTTCTGGCTTTGGAGTATAATACAACAGAGATACAATATATATCTAAATGTTTGATCATCCAACATATATAAACCTGACTTCATTGTATTGCATTGCATAGGATTTGTTATGCAGTTGTTCCCATTAAAATAATTTAAAATAAGCCAATTAAAAATACATTTATCAAGATCATCATAAAGAATCACAGCTTTCTGGGTGCTACAATGTTTCCACCAATTGGGTGAGACTTTCTTTATCAATGGATATGCCAAGCTTTTTTTGGTGTGGTATAGATTTGTAATAGTTTGTTATCCTGTATCATTAGATTACAGAAACTGTTTTATCAGAGATGGATCATGTCCATGTTTTAGTTTGTAAAAACAAAGATAATACAAATCTTCGAATTTGTTGCTTTGCTTTGTTAGATGACATTCTCACAGAAGAGCACAGCCCAGATCCCAGGGAAACTACAAGATTAACAAAGTACTTTGCCTTGTGTTGGAGAAATTCACATTTTATTCATTTATTGCTTCATTTTCTTTATTCCTCTACATGTATTCACACTCAGGATTCAGTCAGTGAGTCAGTGATTTAGTTATTCATTTATCCAGTTCCTGATTGTTGCGTGATTCATTTAAGGTTAAGCAGAAGACTTAAGGTTAAAATTTAGGGACCTTTGTTCTCCATACCTTGAACCTTAGAAGCAACTTTATGAGTAGTATGTTCAAAAGGCCTCTGGTCAGTCAGGAGAAAAACTACTGTTTCTCCTACTGCATTCTGCAAGTAGCAAGGACATTCCGACATCCAGATTCTAATTCCTAGTCATAACACGTGAGCTTCTATGCCTCTATTTCATGGTCAAGCATCCCTGTCTTGATAAATTATGTGGGTCAAAGGTAAACCAGCTGTGGAAGGAGAGTTCGTCTCCTTTCCTTATATGGGCTTGGTCCCCAGGGAAGTAACTAGGTAAGAAGGGGGCAGGAGTCAAATCCTATATAACTTGTAACTCAAAACGGAAATGGGGAGACGACTTCAGGAGCACTTAGAAGACCCTGAATCTGATCTCTCCATTTTTGCAATTGTGTAATAAACCTATCTGACTTTTCTTGAGCAAAGCATTCCTCTGTCATTTTTGTCTGGGGTCTGCTCATCTGTGTTAAACAAACGTGCACCGACACCCTGGATTAATATATGTGGTCAAACCATGAACTCTTAGTTCATGTGATTTATCATACTAAGAAGACACTCTTTCCACCTGAATGTAGGAAATAGTAGATCATGGTATAGAATGTCTCTTCTCAGAAAATATTCATAAACCTGACTCCCTCTAAAAGATGAAGTCAGTCTTTGTCACTACCAGGTTGCTTAGCAACCAAACATACCCATGCTGGATGTGATCAGTGTGAAATGTTTCTTTTATAGAATCAGAGGTTATGCAAATATGTGTAAGCAAGCATGACACTATACCTGCCTGTATTATGCTGTTGGCACATTTGGAAACAGAGAGTATAAAAAGCTTTTGTTTGTATGTGCAAAGCAGAAGGCCAGTGAAGACACAGGTATTTTATGACTATGTTTACACATGAGACACATTTTACCTCCTCTGTTAAATCACTGTAGTTACTTACACCAAAACCTCGAATTCAAAAGTGTCTTGTAAATGTCTTTTCCAGCAGTGCTGTGTTAACCCCAGGAAATGTATGAAACATAAGCTGTCTTTGACAGAAAGAATGTTCAAAGACTCTGCTCATCTTTTGATCTTCAGCTTCCTGGACAGCACTCACTCTCCTCTCAATCCCATCTTTGAACATTAAAGTAGCACATTACATCTATTAGACTGGTGCATTATTAAACCTAATGAACGTTTTGTAATTATGCCAAGTACAAATGACTAACAATGGGAATTGCACAGCATTTTGTCTTTAATAATAGTAGGTACTTGGCATGGGATGTGGAGACATATAGGTAGCATGTTTGTCCTCTGGTATATTTCAGCTTTCTTGTTGATTTGAATTGCTTTAGGCCTTTGAAATAAGCACTTGCTAGTGTTTATAATCTGAATGATCATGCTTCCTTTAACACTATCACGCTGTCCAAAAACACAAATATTACAGTGCCAAATGACTTCAGGCTTGTCACTCTGACTTGCAGTCATGAAAGGATTTGAACACCAGGCCCTAGCCTGTCTGGGGGCTATTACAGACGTCTTGATGTATACCTTGGAGCTTGGAAACAGATCAAACAAGTTTGGTAATTCCCTATCTGAACGACTGAGACATTCTGTTAGCTGAGAGACACTAGAGTTCAGTGTGAAGATCAGAAAACCTGGTTTTCCTCAAATTTCCTCCCATCAATCAGTGAAAAAATTGAGGATCTGCTCGTTAGTACCAAATCTACACTATCCAAAACTGACAGTTTATTGTCAGTACTTGAGAGTGGCCACCAGAGGCCACCCTTGGTTAAGTATATTTTTAGGTTTTGTTAAGTACTCTTATTTTGAAAGATCATAAGATATTTAGATTCGGCTGTGTTTAGTTTGAGTTTGAATGATGGGATTTTGTCATTGGTTGTTGGGAGGTGGGTTTAATGAATTTATTTTACATTCTGTTTCTGTTTTGGGTCAACAGTCTTTATGTTATTCTTGTTTCTCTTTGTTTAATATATAAAGAATTATAGTGAGACTTGCATGCACGTTTTGTTTTTTTGTGTTTAGTAAATAAAGAATTATATACTTCAGTGTGTCTACCCTGTGTACAAGAAGAAGGAGGACAGATTTGACAGATTGAGAGGCATTTGCTAAGGACTGGGCGGTGCGCAAAGGCCAAGGGTGGCTGGCACCTAGGCCAGCGAGGAGGAAGGGGATGTAGAGGCCTGTTTTGAGGCTCCCAATGAACGTGTGTGCTCATTTGGTCCTCCCTCTGGCAGTAAGCCAGAGTCCTCGACCCATGAGTTGGGAGGTCTTTCAGTCTTCCTGCGGTATCTGTGGATTGGATCCCAGAGCAAGAGGCCACCACTGACCTCCTCAAACATCCCGTCCCAGTAAAAAGAGTACTCCCGCTACACAGGCCAATGCCGCGACTGTGTCCTCCATCAAGGCCATCACCAAGGATCCTGAAGCAGTAGGTAGAGATAAATGAGAGGCAGCTGAAGAAGCTCACAGGACTGATTGAGATACTAGTCACGGGTGCCGACCAACTACAGCACCGCGAGGCGAGGCGTGGCAGAATTATGCATTTCGACCAACCTTGTTGTCAGTGTGTCTTCCCTGCATAAGAGGAGAAAGAGGACTGACGTGACTCTTATTGATAATTGCACCGTTTACCCCTCCCCACAGGTCAAGGGACAGTACTCTTTCTTGTCCATTGCATATCAATAACATAACCGTGTCTGCATTTTCCATTTATGCAATACAAGACTTCTTCACCTCTCCCTTACTGCCCAGTCTACTGCTTTTCTTGTCCATAGTCTTGTCACTTCTCTCCTAGACTACTGTAACGCCATCCTCTTTGGTCTGCCACACAAATCTATTCATAAGCTTTAACACAATTCAGCCGCACGCATCATCATCAGATCCCACCACATCACTCCTACCTTACAGAAGCACCACTGACTACTGGTTAAGTTTCGCATTGAATTCAACATCCTCCTGTTAACCTTCAAGGTAATTCACAACCTCACCCCTCCATATCTATCTCACATCCTTCATGTTGCCACCGCCCTTGTGCCCTCAGATAATCTTTTTCCATTCACCAGACAGTTTCCTCTGCCCAACTCACCACTATGGGGAGCAGAGCTTTCAGTCACTCTGCTCCCTGGCTTTGGAAGTCATTACCACTCAACCCCCAAAATTTCAGTTCCCTCACATTTTTAAATCCAAACTCAAAGCCCATCTAGTAAACTCGCCTTTTGTCTTTAAATTATTTGCATTGTCCAATTTAAAATTTTTAATGCCTGTGTATGCCTACTGTGTGTACACCCTAAATGCTTATGTATATGCTTTATGTCTGCGGATTTTTTAGAATTTTTTGACACATTTCTTAAGATTAAAAGGCACATGCTGTTCTCCACATAGAGAGCACATGGGGCCTCTTGTAACACTGAGTAAATCCTATATGAATTTTAATGAGGGGGGGTCATACCATATTAAATCGTATTTTGTCATTAAAATATTAATCTCTGCCAGCTGTTAAGCTTTATTTAAGGTTTTTTTTAACACTGCAGCCTGTTTTTCAAATTCTGAAGTGAAGTGTGATGAATCTGCATCAATTTCTAAACTTCTGTAATATTGTAACAACAGAGTACAACAATTTTAAAAATATGAGTGGTGAGATTCCTCACAGGGTGGCCGAACAAAGCCACATTCAGGCAAGTCTGGTACAGCTGAGCAGAATGTTGTAACAGTTTGTTTATTTCAGCCCAGCCGGACCAGTTATCATTGTGTGGTCACCGATGTGTTTGTATCGACTCTGTCATGGAGTAAGATTGTCCGTGAATGACTGGCTCCCTTCGAAACTGTATTGCCCTGCTCTTCCAGGGCTCTCCTGTGAATACACTGTTAGCATGTGAGGCTTGCTGTGAGGAACAGCGCTAACCCCTCCACCACCGTGCCTCCATTAAGAGCAGCAAAATTAATAAAAACAATAGAATAAACTAAAATAATAACCAAAGTATCAAAAATAAAAACTCTCAATATCCAGCCTAAAAATGTACTGTAATGAAATGTTGTAATATAGCTGTAACAAAGGTGTAACAGTTTATTCAATAATTGAAAGCCTTTTAGCTGATTTTTGGGCAGGGAACAATACTGTACATTAATAATACTCATACACCTACATTTGCACACACACCAACCCTCAGTGCCAAACCCCACTGCAGTCCATACATCCATACACCCAACTGTCTAAGTGATTCAATAAAGTGACTTTTCCTGCAATAAAGCTTGGCCATTCTGGCCCAGGATACCTCTGCTACCTTGATGACCCCTTAGCACTTGTCTGGGAATGGTAGGCTCCTCGTACCGCGACCTCACTCCACCTGTCATGATTCTGGCAGAGACCACTGGGGGCGCTGTGGAACTGCTAAAGAGACAACTGTAGAATTAACAATTGACAGCTGAGACTAATTGTGCCCTAGCCATGGTATTTAAGAGGGCTTGGTCCCAAACTGCCTTGTAGCAACATTAATGAACTGTTCCCTTTGTTGGATGTACCTTTTTTGTGTTCCTCACCTGTCTCTCTCATTTCATCTCCTCTCCTTTCTCTACTCAACTCATCTCCTCACCCTAGCATCATATCCCCATGTCTGGTTCTGTTTGTCCGTTGTCTTTTGTTAATAAAGTCTGCATCATGGAAATTTGCATCTGAGCATCCTCTCCCACCCTCATGCCAATCATGACACCATCGCCAGGAAACCAAAATGTTGACCCCAAAAAGAAGAACAAAGAAAAGAAAACTAAAAAGCCATCTGCTCCACACCGCAGGTGGATTACCCATTAACTGTTACACCCTCAAAAGATGACTAACGCATTAGGGCAACATGAGAAATAAAGTTACTTACATGCACTGGGAACATGCTGGTTCTGCACATAGGTCTTATTACTGATAGAATGTTTCTGTGAGGGTGTAGCTTTTGCTGGTAGCCTTTTTATTATTTTATAGGCCTAATACCACCCAGTGCCCTAAAAGCACCTAGCCTGAAAAGCCTGTAACAGCACCCAATTGTTACATAGCATGTATAGATAGCTGTATTATACAAATATACATATGTATGTAAAATGTAGGCAGACTAAATTACACAATTTGTATAAACAGTATTGAACATTCTGTCCAGCAGTTGTAGGTTCACCCAAATATTGCATGTATTGTAAACAGAAACATTACTAAATTGCACATATTGTTACCAGAATATTGTTGCACTTAGTGGTATTGCACATAAGACAAATTAACGACAGCTACCCTGTGTATTGGTTGAGTGTGTGGGACTGTCTGCACGTCATCAGCAAAAGCCTTGCGGAATCTCTCGGTCCCACATCATTGGTGCCGCAGCCTTCTACTGAAGGAGCTGCTCAGCGCTATCAGAGATTCCTGCATGAGGTGGGAGATGTTCTCCAACAGGGATGACAGCTTCTCCACCATTATTCTGTTACTCACCACCTCCACTGGGTCCAGAGGGCATCCTAGAACAGAGCTGGCTCTCCAGATCAGCCTGTTCAGTAGCCAGCAGAGATACTGCTGCCCCTACAGATGGCTGAGGCCACCACAGAGTCATAAAAGGTCTTCATTCCTAAAGACCTGAGCCTCTGCAGAAGGTACAGCCTGCTCTGCCCTTTCTTGTAGTGGGCATTTGAGTCCTGTCCAGTTTATTGTTCAGATGAACACCAAATTACATGTAGCTCTTCTGCAGGAAGTGAGTTGTGAGAGTAGTCTGCAGTGTAGATGGTGAAGAGTAGATGGTGAAGAGGAACAGTGCCAGAACCATTCCCTGTGGAGCCCCAGTACTGTAGACCCTGTCTGACACACAGCCCAGAGTTCTCACATACTGTGGTCGGTCGGGGAGGTAGACCAGATTCCAAGTTGTGTGGTAATGATCCACTCTTGTGTATTCCAGCTTGTCCCATAAAATTGTGGGAAGAAAGCACTGGAGAAATCAAAGAACATAAATCTCACAGAGCTCACAGCAGTGTAGGATCAGATATTTGATCCAAGCCAAAATAAAAAATTCTATAATCCTGATCTGAACACGCTTTGGCTTAGAGGCCAATTTCGGACAGTATGAACCCCACAGAAAGTCTGGGGTTTGTCGAGACAGATGAGGTTATGGTCATTTAGAAAGACAATGAAGCCTTGGTCTGAGACCCCCCTCACCCAGCAGTCACCCTTACGCACACCAATTGCAACATTCCCCACGACACACAAATGGAAGATTCGGCTATCTTTAAGCAAAGAGAGCCAAAATACATTTCGCTGATTCCAGAGAACAAAACATTCATTTTTTTCCCTCTTTTCTTTTACTTTGTAATTTGTTATATGAATTAAGATTTTCTAGCGGACATTAGGCAGAAATGTACGCCATATTATATCAAGATGTTACTGTCATTATTGGTCTCAAAACAGTGAGGTACAACCTCTTTGCCTGAACAACCTGTGACATGCGAATGTGTTTTCGAGGTTTTGTTTGGATTACTTATTGTGGATTGAATTGTATCTATACATTACTCCATCATCTGTAAAATACTGTTGGAAGTATGGTCATGTTTTAACTCTTTAAAGCAGTGTTCACCACAAACCTAAATATACATAATTCAAAATCAAATACTGAGCGGTATTAAAGTTATGGAACTTTTGCAACAACAAATTTCTAAGGTCTAAAAAGTGGCTTCTCGCCTGAGGGCAAAACAGAGGGGGGCTCCCAAGTTGAATGGATTGGACACTGATGGGGGAGCAAGAGCCCCCCTTCCAGGCTCTGTGTAGCCATAAAAACCTTCACTCTCAAGCCATGCTGCTCAAGTCACACTGCTCAAACCACACTGCTCCACTGCTTCATCAACTCCACTGCTTTATCATCTCCACTTCACTTCATCTCCTTTGAACTTCCAAAGCTTCAAGGCCAAAGAACAACAGAAACTCCAAGCAGCAACCTGCATCCAATTCTGTTGAACTCTGAAACTTCCTTCTGCAACCCTCCTGAGACCCCAGATCAGCGACTAACCTCAAAAACGCCCGGAGAAACCTTGCTTCTCCAGGGGCCGTTGAGACTGTAACCCCGAGTCAGGAGGACTCGAGGTTCTTTCTCTGACTCACTGGACGAGAGGTCTCACCTTCTCCAGCCAACGAGGGAAACAGGGTATATCCCCGAGTCAGGAGGACCCGAGAATCTTCCTCGGAAACCTCGAGGAGGAGCCTCTCACACCTCGGGCCATCAAGGGGAAGCAACCCAACAGGATCGGCACCGACCGTGCGCCACCGCGAATATTAAATACCTGACAAACCAGGACTAGGAGGGGGAGGACTAGATATCCAAAAAGGATAAACGCACGTCCGAGCGCTACGCAGGGAAACCATGAACAGACAGACAGACCAGGGCAGAAGCTCGGACCTAGGACACCAGCATGTAAGATCAGTAACAACCACAAACACCTAACGAGAATAAGAAAACCAAAGCCACAAAGAAAACATCCAGATTTGGCCACACAGAACAATATGCGACAAATGACACCTCAGCGATCCTTTTTATATCACAGAGAAACGAGACACAGGTGAAACCAAAGGAAACGAGGGACAGGTGACAAGATTTAATGGGGAAAGGTACAAACCGAGGAGACACATTAGGTAGGGGGCCTACATAGGACGGACAGAAATAAAGGGACACACAACATGAAACAAAAGGGGGAAAAGGGAAAACAGGACCAGAAACGGCACATAATGACACAGTTAAGAAGAGCAGTGAAAGCAGAAATTAACCCCAATAAAAGGGGAATAAAATATTAAACATACTGTAACACATTAAGTGCTTCCATTTGTTTCTTGGTGGCTCATTAGGCACACTTCATCAAGGTGCAACAATTACACTCTCCCACTGCTTTCAGGCTCCACATGGCTGCATTTAAATGCCAGTGTGTTTAGGAGGCCATTTGACTGATTTTCTTTTTGATAAAAAAATTGTTTTTGTGGAAAGCAGTTTGCACTCCATTGTGGTAATAATTATAAGTGGTTCAGCAATGATTCTCTCCAGATACTCTAGGGATATGATGAAAGGCTTACTGAAAATTTGCCTTGACATTTACCAAGCAGCACTAAATTGAATTAGGTGCTATTAAAACCTCATCATATTTAAGGCCCTCCTGCCAACATTTGTCTCAATAAGCCACAAGGAAAGGCTAAGTAATTGGATGGCTTCATGAGGAAGCTGAAGCAAGTGGGGCTGGACAGCACCATTGTCTTGTTTGAGCATGGTAATTGCAAGGAAGCACAGGAATAATCAGCCCCCACATTTTCTTTGTGTCTCCAGAGATGTGTGCAGCAGCAGTCTGCTGTGCTCTTGCAATATATTTTCAATAAGGAAAGGCTAAGCCTTGAAAGATTAGAATGACAAAATCCAATTAAAAACTAGTGGATGGAAAAGACTGTCCTGACTCCTAATTGTTTCTGTCAATATTTTTTTTACTTTTGCTCCATAGTTAATATTATTTCAATAAGTGTTTTCATGTAATGTTCACATGTGCCCAGGTCATTCCTTATTCAAAAGTTGTTTCACACATCACATGTGAAATTGTCTACACCAGGCAAGGAGGGTGTAGATGCAAGAGGGGTTTAATGACCGTTTGCTGATATAATAGAAGAGGAGGAACTTCAAATATACATTGTTTTCACTTTGGTGCTCAGAGCCGTCCTGCTTCCTCTGCTTCACACAAGGGCCAGTCTCTTCCATGGGAGAACAGACTTTGTACACTGTGAGTCAAAATGCGGCTCAAGCATCTCTTTCTGATTAAATGTACAAATTTAAAGACAATCATTTCAAGTACTTCAGATTCCGTGGCTCTTTTTAAACAACCAGTAACATGAATGTATGGAGCAGACGTTTAGAATTAGCCCAATATGATAAGTGAGACTTTTATGGATCCACAACTCTTCGGAACAGGAAAATGCTTCCACCTACTGGCAGCAGTACCAAAACACATGTGAGCAATAGTTTTACAGAGGGTAATATAAACAAATGGTGACAAAGCCAAAATTGTTTTATTATTTCTCCAAATTTGTATATTATTATACAATTCGATAAAAATATATACATCAGAATTAAATCACATTTTCTGAGATTTCAGACATAACTGAAATCATATAATATTTTTTTCTAAATAAACCACTACATTCTCAGTTCAGATCAACATTTAGAAGAAAGAAAGAAAACAGGCTTGACTAAGCTGATTCTACAACTTGGATCTTAAACTGGATTGCCTCCAGATGATGTATGAGTGATGTTAACATTCAACAAGCAAATTTTAACAATGCCCATCAGCCTCTGAACCCACTTTGCACCCGGATTAGCACATGATTTCAACTGCTTGCTTTTGTGGAATCTGCAATAGCAAGAAATAATATTTTATTAAAATACGATATGATAAATTAATCACAGAAAAAAATGTTTAAAAGCGTAATGCTGTTTAATCACACTATGCGATTTTGACCTGGTCTGCTGGTCTGTCAAACATGCTACCTAGATGTGCTACCGTGCCTTCTGTGAATGTGCATATCCTATAAATCTGTGCTACACTGAGACACTGGCAGCTGATTAAACTTTAAGGGAGCATTTTTTCACAGTGTAGCATGAATTGATTGAACATGTCTCAGTGATAGAACCTGACTGTATAAACTCTAAAGAACCATTTATCTATCAAGGCTTTTCTAAATGAAATAAAATATATTCTTCTAAGCTTATGCATAAAATTTGCCTATATTTCATCATTGTAAGTGCTAACCTGACTGTATAAACTGTATGTACATTTCTATGTCAATACAGTACTCTGAATTGATAAACGCTTCTGTCGATTTGTGCTACAGAGGCATTTTTCAACAAGGTAGGCTAATTCATCAAAACACCCGTGCTTGTATGTACATTGTCTTAAACGTCACCTTATAGAGGAACTTAGTTCTATCATTGTTCTTGCTGAGGTATTTTTCCCTTCAGCATATTGAGTCATATTTCTGTGACCATTAATGCACATGAACAGAACAAAAAATATATTAAATGAAAGATACTTAAACAGTAACGTTGATAATTAATTCATTAATATGACAAAATTAATTTCAATTTTAAAATACGTTTACAGCAAAAATGTGTATGATCAATGTAATTAATTTGAATTATTTGTTTAATATATTTTAGTGACTAGTCGTCTCAAAATGGTCAACATTTTGTGCAGGGGTCGCTGAATTCATATAGCTGAAGCAGCACATCTCTGGACGTGTTACGGATCTCTCCGCGAGGTAGGGAAAGGGGAGACACACTCGTTAGTGATACTTTAGTTTTAATGACAACTCAGTTTCCAAACACACATACACACAGTCCTCTCTGTAGGACAGACACTTTACAGAGCCCTGTGCTCCTCAAAAGAACAAAGGAAAAGACAAAGAGAAGACTGCCGGTCT
>JBBKCR010187294.1:0-13879 GCA_037577295.1 Ladigesia roloffi | reverse complement strand
CTCTCTCTCTGTCTCTCTCTCTCTGTCTCTCTCTCTGTCTCTCTCTCTCTCTCTCGTAAATTGGACTTTGGGGTTTAGTTGGTAGGATACACACCTCTGGACCAAGAGGTCATGGGTTCGAATCCTGCATTCAGCGCAGCACCACTGGGTGCAAGACCTTTAACCCCACGCTGCTCCGGGGAGAGTGCCCCCTGTAGGCTGGGAATGGAAGTCTCTGGAGATAAAAGGGTTTTCTGAATTCCAGCAGTGTAAACGGAGCTGCTCCACTCGAGCCCACAGCCAGTTCAGGAGGAGCTGAGAGCAGGAAGCTGTGAAGTTCTGGAGATGCTGGTCTCCTGAGAAGATAGATGAACAGAGAACCTGGTCTGATGGAAAGATTCAAATTCGGCTGAAAGTTTAACTAAACCTTGAAATGAACTGAAAGTTAAAACCAAAAATAAACTTAAAATTGAAATAAACTAAAAGTCAGACTGTACAGAAGTTGAAGAACATTTAAGTTACAGTACAGGAAGAGAACCGCCACTCTGCGCAGTTCTGAAAAAGCATTGCTAGCTAACATGCTAACGCTAGTGCTGCAGGGAGTCCGGTCAAGAGGAGGTGGGTGGTGTTGTGGCTTAAACTCCGCCCACTTCCTGTTTACACTTAAATTTGACCAAAGATTCAGGTACCAGACTTAGTTTGGTTTAGTTTAATGGTCACGTTGACTGTTAATGTTACAGAGAACTTTAATAGAAGTGTGTGTGTGTGTGTGTGTGTCGTCACCACTAGTCGTTTGTTGATGGATGAGTCTACCTGAAAAATTCTAACATCATTAATGCCCTAATATAAACATAAATATTTAAAACCCTTTATTTTTCAAATGTTTATTGTAAAATAGAGTTAAAGTGCAGCATTTCTTACAAACAAATAATACAGTCAATGAAACAACACACTTCAGTCACTAAACACACTATAGTTCATTACATCCAAAACCAGAAACAAAACACATAAAAACGAAATGAAACACCGAACACTAAAGCTCCGCTGGATGCAGTCCGGTGTGCTGGTGACGCGCCGGGTGTTTTCAGCTCAGCAAATCTTCCCTTTTCTATACTGTGAGATCCTGATCCGGCTCCGGATGTCCTTCTCCCAGCAGCCACTGCGTCTGAAAGCGACTTCTGATCATGTGGGTGATGGTCAGACGCCTCATGATCTCCGTGCAGGTCTGAGTGGAGGAACTGTGGCGTCATGCAGGAACGGCAATAAACCGTCTGTGACTCGGCAGAAACCGTGAAAGGACACATTGTCCCACACAATCACACGTACTGGTCAATTCTGTCTCTCTCTCTCTCTCTCTCTCTCTGTCTCTCTCTCTCTCTGTCTCTGTCTATCTCTCTCTCTTTCTCTCTCTCTGTCTCTCTCTCTCTCAATCTCTCTCTCTCTCTCCCTCCTTTGTGACAACCAAGTTGTAAAAAGCTCTGTATAAATAAATGTGAAAAAAAAAAAATTATACATATATATATATATATATGTATGTATGTATGTATATGTGTGTGTGTGTGCGCACGCATGTTTGGATGTGTGTGCATTTTGACTTACTGGTTCCTGCATTTGTCGTTGAAGGAGTTCTTGAAAAGAGAGGTGGCAGGTTCTCGAATGCTCTCCTCCAATTCCTCCGCCTCTAGGCTGCGATTGCAGCTGCGAATGGTCTGCAGGATGTTGCTCACCGTGGCCTCCTTCTCAGAGTTGTGTAGTCCGTCGCATCCCACCCTTTGCAGGAAACATTGCTGACCATTGTAATCAGACACAAACTGGGAGGAATAAAAAGAAGAACAAACTATTTGGTGAACTTCACAGAGGCTAAAAAGCTCCGACCCACCACCCCAACACACAGAGTTTAATTTTCTGATAATGCGATGTAAAACTGATACAGAACTTCCAGGCCTCACATCGATAGAGTCCTCTTGAGAATCAAAAGGAGAATGCAGGCCTATCAGACTGGCTGCTCCATCGAGAGCTTCACTGAGCTCCTTAAGGAACACTCCACAGAAGGGTACCACTTTACAACCAGGGATGTTAAGGGCACGGTTCACCACCTTCCTGTACTCTGAGGAGGATTCGTGGTGTGCCATGGAATCCTTCAGGCTTCTCATGGTCTCAATGTCTGCTTGATCCATGAACTGCCACATCTTCAACACTTTCCGGGATCTAAGTGACATCAAGATGCTGAACTTAATTTCTAGGCATGGCAACCACATTGTATGGTTGGAAAATATAATCAACATCAAAAACTATTGCCTCTTTTTGCCAAGCAAACCACATTTCAGGATTTTTTTATTCCCCCCAAGCCCTGTCGTACCTTAGACCCGCCAAAAACTCCATCACAGCATTGTAATTGCCCATATTCCAGCAGCACTTGGCCACATTGACCAGGTGTGAGAAGACCTCTCTTTTCTCCTCCATCGAGCCGGCAGCCAGGATCAGCCAGGTAACCCAAGAACTGACCTAGAAATGTGGACACAGTCGCTGATTATCAGGACAAAAACTGCTAAAAGAAGATTCATTTAAACCTGGCAGAATTTGCATATAAAAACATTTTGTCACCCCTTGTTATGCCCAATTTCTGGTTTGTTTTCCACAGTGCCATGCATTTTTTTTAGTTTTGGCTCTCAAAACAGCCCCTTGATCATTGTATTCACCTGTGTCTAGTCCATGTTTCAGCCTCTTTACCAGGTGTTTTCTGAACCAGTATCTATGTTCCTATATATGTAATAGTTCTGGTCAGTCATTCGTAACCTTTCACATGACTTTGCATTATGTATTGCTGTATAATTGTGCTTTCTTTGCAAGTCTGTCACCAAGTTTGTGTGTGTTTGCATTTGCGTCCCTTCTCGTCCATTCTTGCCCTGCACAACACACATATACTTTTCCAAAATAGGCAACAGTATTGACGATCAAGGCTTTAAGTATTGAAGAGCAGAAAAAAAAAAACTATTATAAATTATAGTAAAGTAAAAAGGCAGGCAGCGAGTTTCATTAAGGCTGAAATGGAAAAAAACATTTTGATAGGATTCAAATAATTCTTTATGTAGGCTATTGAATGTGAACACAATTAAGTAGCCTTCGACTTGCAGCTAAGGGCTTAGAGGTCGTTTTTCTTGCTATATTTCACAGCCACGGTATTGAGCGATTTGCCTAAATGAACCATTCCAGGTATTCTGTAAGTATGAACATCACAGTGTAAGCCGTGTGGGAGTGAGTGTCGTAAATTCGAAACGTCATTCGTCGAGACTAACTCGAGGACCACGGTACTTTAGCAGCCTGACTCCTCGCTCACACTCATACCTCTCATTTTACTGCTGTTCTCTATTGTCTCCAATGGCTAACCTTGCATATTCAGTATAAACTTGTTCTTTAGATATTTAAAGGCCTTTGGGGCTTCTCTCATTATGTACTTTGCAAGCCTGTTAAATCCTTACACACACACCACACAGACTATCCCATATGGGAGATAGAGCCTTTAGTGTTGCTTCACTCAAACTATGGAATTATCAATTCAGAATTCGAGTGTCACCTTAAGTCCGATCTTTTCTATCAATGTTATTATTCATTTAGTTCTTTTGTTATGTTGTATATGTTGTGAGTTTATTATTTGTATGCTGTATTTGGTTGTTACTCTTACAAAACTTCCTTGTGTGTGAAAAAATCTACATTAATAAAACCTATTATTTATTACTATCAAAAGTTTGTGTGCTGGCATGTTGTAGTTAAAAAAAAAAAACTCCCAGAAAGAATGTTGGTTATGTAAACATTTCCTGTGGGCACTGGGGGCTGGGGTCTATTACAGAGGGGCTGAGGCTGACCGGGCTCATGTCACCTCAGCAGCATTCCCCTGGTCGTTTCATTGCTCTTGACAGTTTATAGGACTTCAAAGGCCAGTGCTTCCCCAACACCGAAGAGACATTTACACTATTGCTGCACAGCTGACCACAAGCCAGACAGCTAAGCCATGTCAACACTGGCAGTGATTTTAGGGGAGATGTTAAGGGGGTTGTGATGATGTAAATATTACAGATGGCTATACACGAACAAGCCATATTCCAACCACAAAACGCTCTGATTACGCAGTGGTGCCTATGCAGGACGGATTGAGATCCAATGCAAAGAAATGTTTACATGAATGCAGGAGTCCTAGGACAATACAATGAATCTCTGGGCCAAGAATCTTTAAAGGTAGATTTGTACTGCACAGCAGTATGTGAAGGTCACTTTACTGAATCGAGAACATTATGTAACCAGATTTGACTGATAGAAGCAGTTTGCGTGATGTTCACTATATTGTGTTCCTGTAACATCCGACCACTACAGACAACCTGTCTGCTTAGCTTAATACAAAAATTAATAACTGACTGCTTTGAAGACAGAATGCGTTTTGAAGCACTACTTGTGTAATTCCAAAGGACACTGCCAAACATGGCAAAGATGCATTTTAGCGTCCTTATAATCAAGGCTGGTTGATGTCTGTACATTCAATATTAAAGCATACATTTTTCAAGCCTTAATGTAGTCCAGATAGAAAGCAATTCTCTGTAGCCTATATAGACTACAAATGCATCTGCTTTATAGTTGCTGCTGTCTGGTTTAGATAAGGTAGAAGCTGGACTTAAATGAATAAATGAAAATAAAAAAATATATTCCTACAGTCAGCTTTAAAAAGCTTTCCCCAAAAATGGCCTTAAAATATTCTGGCTGTGGACCTCTTTCATGTTGCTGTGTAGGCGAGAAGCCCAAAGTAAATATTCATGACAACCTCCTCACTGACGGCTACTGCATCACATGACACATGATTCAGATTATGTGACTTAGCAAATCACCATCTACTTAACATTGCTTATTTATGAGCTGTGAAATGTTGATGTTGAATGTTGAATTGGTGAAGTATGGAGACAATTATAGACTTGCTACTAGGTTAAGATTTTGAGAAGGAGTCATGGTGGCTTAGTGGGTAGGATACCTCCCTCTGGTTCAAGAGGCTATGGGTTAAAATCCTACCTTCAGCATACCAGTCAGAATCAGAATCAGAATCGTTTTATTTGGGCAAATATTTGTGTGTGCATATACAGGGAATTTGGTTCCGGTCGATGGAGTATCTCAAGCACAGGCATAAAAACACAACAATATAAACATTCTAAATCTATATAAAAAATTCTAAATCTTAGGAAAGTGCGAGAGAGCGCAGTACCGAGGCTGCAATCCCTGTAGCCAGGAAACTTTGGATAAAACTATCCGCTAAATGCCTTAAATATAGAAGGGAAAATGCTGTGATTTCAGTCATTAAGTTCCATGTTGGCTATACAGCCACTCTTTGTGTAAAAAAATAAATAAATTACTAAAAAATGTAACACAAAAAGTAAAATGCATACTCTACTATTCCCTCCACTACTACTGGCTGCATGTGTTACTCTTCTAAACACTGATTGTCCAACATAGCTTAATCCAGTATAACATTGCAGCAAAGGCCTGTAAGTAGGTCCGGGCACACCTGACCTGTTGAACACCATGTTATAATGTTGTGTAGGGAATTTTCTCAGCTATTCAATCTTTCATAGTTTTAGAAAAATGATTAAATCTGACCCATTTTCCTTAACCAAACATACAACAGGAGTGTCGTCACCATTCAACCAGAGGGAACATGCCCCCCTCACCTTTCATAATTATGTCGTATAACATGTTTAAATTAAGAAATAGCTTATATAATATTTTACATCCAATTGACCCTCTGTGCCAGGTTCTAGAATACACACCTGGGCTGAAACATCTGACATGAACCAGAACACTTTCAGAATGCTTTGATTTTGTTTTGACATTAAATTCAGGTGCATTGCCCCACATTTGCTGACTACACTTATGAAAAAACAAATCAAAATGGCCAACTTTGTCTTAGCCATCACTGAACGAAGGATAACGCTACAAAATATAATCTGAGATTTTCAAGTCATCTAATGAGACAAGAATCTCCCCAAAAAGCACTATTCTCTATTATGAGAATCTTTATTAATATATGAGACTGGAATTTGTTTTTACTATTTTTTTTTCCAAACATGTTGGTTATGTATTAAAAAAAAAAAAAGAAAGAAAGAACCAAGACCCAGGCCTGACCTCATTGAAGCGTGTGACGAGGTCCTCCACTGTGTTGTAGTGAGTATTCTGGGTGGACATGGTGGGCGCGGACAGGGAAGCTTTGAGGTGTGTGTGGCATTTGTGGTACTCAGGGCTGCTCAGGTCACGGGTGAGAAAGCAGAGGTAGTCAAGTGGAAAAACGCGGCGGTACAGCTGCTGCTCCTGCTCAGTCAGTATGCTTGCAATTTCCTCAGGGAACTGGATGAGATGACGCAGGTCGGCCAGCTCTTTACTGATGCCCGTCACACTGGAGGAGAGCAAGTTGGAGCTGGCCATGGAGCTGCAAACCTCTGAGAAAGAGGCAGAGTGGATAAAATTGCTAATTATTAAAATGTTAAAAGAAACAGTTCAAATTAAAAAAATTATCTCTTAAATGTAATCCACCACAGTATTTGCTCCCATTCGAAGTTAAGACTAAGAGCTGCTTTGTTGGTATGGTGAGTCAGTTAAGACGGACGATGAGGGGGAAAAAAAGTAAACAATATAAATACTCAGTATGAGTGCCTGGTTAGTGTCAACTGTCACAGGATACACTACAGGTTCCTCTTGCAGCACACAGTGCCATGGTGACCACCGGAACAGAAGGGAAAGGGGTGCAAAACTTGTTTGATTTGTGCTTCCTGTAGCAGCAGTGTGGATGCAGAGCAGCGAGTGTAATGATAATAATAAACGAAAAAACAAACACAGTACCAGTAATAATTCTGGAAAATGTTAAAATTTAATTATGCATTTATACATGATTATGCCATATTTATGTCCATATAGATTTATATTTAAAAATATATATATATGGATATATATATATATTTTTTTTTTTTTTATAATAATTGCCAGGGCTTACAAAATGTTGGCTATTACATATACTAATTAATGGGGTAAAAAAATATTATATATATTTTTTTACATTTCAACATACTTTATCAATTTTAATTCATTTTTTAAAACTGATAATACTGTAACATTTATTTATATTAAAAACAGCATTAAGTGTCTTAAATAATGTAAACAGTATAGCAATATATAGCGATTTCACTTACTGTTTAAGTTTGAATATTTTGTACATATCTATATTTATCAGTTTAGTGTGCATTGAAGTCATAATATTAAACAAAGCGGTTTCGCATATGCAGTCCCCATTGTTTCAACTGTTTAAATGTTCATATTGTAATGGGTTTACTGTAGTCGAGTTGTTTGAGAGCATCAGAAACGCTATTATAAAAAAAACAACAATTCCAAATGTTACAAAGCAACTGCCAATGCTCTTCATATTCCTGTTTCAACAATTATGTTATCAAGAAGTTTCACAGTCCTAAAAGTTTTGTGGGCATGATGGTATTTAGTGTTGCTTTCGTCAATGAAATTATGACTAATTATTGTAATCAACAAACATTTATCATGTGACAAAACGAGACGAGACATAAATGCTGGCTATATGATGAAATGATAATGAAACAAAATATATAATGTAATATTGTTGATGAATAAGAGCGAGACTAAATGTGGTTTACAAAATTAAAACTATGCTAAAATGTCTTTATTTTCATAGACTAAAATGAGACAAGACATTTCCTGTATAATTCTGTCTAAAATAAGACCAAAATGCTCAGACTTTTAGTTGACTGAAACTTGACTAGACTAAAAAGACTATGGACATGACTAAGACTAATAAAAACTAAAATGACCGCTTGACGCAACACTACACTAAAACTAAAGTTATGACAGGCCGGAACAAGCAACGCTAATGGTAAGAAGAAAATTCCGTGCAAATTGTGGAAAAAAGACCATGCATGATACCTAAAGAATGTCAGACTGACCTGAACCAGGCCAGAGTGATTGTTTCAGAATTTGTCATATGCCATACAGGTTTGGTTCCATAGGTGAAGGTAAAAATGTTCAGAGTTAAGCAACAGTCTTTTTAAAATAATGTTTCATGGACAGATAAAGCCAAAGTGGAGTTGTTTGGGAATGTAACACAACAAACTCAAGTCAATAGTGAAAAGAACACTGCCTACAGTAAAACATGGAGGTTTCATTATGCTGTGAGGCTACCTTGCTACCACTAGGGATGGGTATCGTTAAGGTTTTAATGGTATTACTACTTCTGTCGATACCACTTATCGATTCTGTACTTTAACGGTATACTAATCAGTATTTGGTTGAATTTTTTACATAAAAAACAAACAAATTGGCTCTTGCAGTATATAAGGACTAGGGATGGGTATCGTTAAGGTTTTAATGGTATTACTACTTCTATGGATACCGCTTATCGATACCGCTTAACTAATTGAGAACAGAATAACAACACTTAAACCCTAATTCTAATCTGAATCTAAAAAAGTTGGACTCACTACAAATGAACTTTTAGGTGAGCTCTGCTTTATTATTTCTTAGTTTATTATTATTTATATTTATTATTATTATTTGTAAATGCAACACTATAGTATAGACATTTTAATGTTTAATATTTATTAAGGCTACTGCAAAAAATACTCGTGTTGTGTGTGTGTGCGCGAGCTCTCTCGTGTTGGGTTTTTTCCAGTACCGACAGGAGAACCGATAACGTCAGAGCTTATCAATACTTCAGTCTTTTAAAATTAGACACCGTGACTCATTAACTCTGTGTTTCGGAACCCATCCGTAACTGCCACAGTTACTGAAGAACTTGAGTGTATCTAAGGAATAATGAAATCAGATGATTCATTAACACGAGAGAGCTCATGGAGTGCTTATGGAGTGACAATGGCAGAAGAGCCAAATGATCCAAGTATTGCACTCACTCCAAATTAAGTGTAACATTACCTAGTATAAAAAAACAAGGTTTGAGGTGAAGGTCTTGGAACTTTCAGCAGGACAATGACACAAAGTATACATCCAGCAGCACAAACAAATTGTAAAAATGTAAACCTCCGACTGTTTTAAACTGGCCAGCAATTAGTCCCTAACAAAAACTCACTGAAAACCTTTCGAGAGAGCTGAAATCATTCACCTGTAAAATTAAAATAGCTTGAATGCATAGCAGTGGGAAAGTGGCAGAAACTAGAAACATACAGGTGTAAAAAGCCTCCAGAAATATTCACAGCCTGCATTTATTATGAAAATTCTTTTCAGTAGCCTTGGATATTTTATTGAAATTACCCATTGGTTCATTTTTTATTTATAAGATGTCCAAGTTGTCTACTGTACACACAATACTGGACCGTTCCTTTTTCTGGTACAACTGAAGCTCTGAGAAAACTGATTAACAATCAATAGATGTAATTATTTAGGTGACTAATCAGAATATAAAAATGAAAATTACTTAGCTCAGCTGTCATGTAGGGCTGTGACAGGCTTCCTTTAAAGACAGCAAACATCATAAAGAAGGGTCAAATTGATGCACGGTCACTAAAACATGCATCTCCAAGTGTTGCTGGAGTTTCATTAGCCATCACTTGCAGCTGCCCTTTGGTCCCCTCCTTCCTCACATGGCAATTTTTGATGTGTGTTGGTAATGAAAACGCTTCATTAAGCTGCATAAAGCAGCGAGCGACCACCTGATATTTATGTATGTGCTGTACTTGATCTTTATGCATGTAGCCTAGCATCACAGAGGCTGAGGCGGCGTAAATTTATTTCAGAGACCTTGCTTTTAAAGTAAATGTAGCTACATAGGTAGACTTCCTACAAGGCATTAGTCTTGGTATATGCACATGCAAACCAGCACACAAAAAAACACATCATTCATTGTCACTTTACACCTTTCAATTCAGTTTTAGTGCCATTAACACAATGTGCAGGCACATATGCAAACAAAATATGGGCTGCAGCTTCTCTACAACAATTTAGTGTGGAGGAGGAACACATGCCCGAATACACAGCATAAAAAATAAATAAAGTCCTCATTCTTTCATATAATAAAGAAGAACCACTCTTTAGTAAATGATTCCTTGAATAATTATGTTAGAAAATAAGATGTGCATGAGAGAAGAACCATTGTGAACCTAAATTCGAAGTAGAAAATACCTTTTTTAATCTTATTTGTTCACATGCCTGGTTACATAAAGAATGATTCCGCATAACATACAATTTAAAGTACTATTGTCTTGTGTATTTTGCCATCTAATGTGTAGCATCTTCAGACTTTTGGCCATGTTACTATGCACCATCAGGCAATACTAAACAATAGCTACAAATAATATCATGATTTGCAATCTCCACCAATCACAGACATTCTCTTTAAACACATTTGAGTCAGGAATAAATCATGCCACAGAATGAACAATTTTGCCTTTAAAGAAACTCTGCCAAATGCAATAGTTTAATACAAATTAAGGTAGTTTCTCCAGTCATCCCTTAAGTAAGCCTCGATAAGGATGTGCCTTCAATAACCAATAATTTATTAAGTATAATAACAATTCACAAACAAAGCACTTTTTTAAAAACAGAGTAGTAATGAAGAAGAGCAATTGATTTGTATAAAAAATAATAATACATAAGAATTAAAAATAGAATAGTCTATGTTGCTCTCATGCCCTTTCAGCACATTTACTGTTACTGCTGTTAGTTAGTTTGAGACTAGGATCTAATAAATTAATAAATATCACATGATGTATATAAAATGCACATGCAAAACTATGCATCAAGTGTTAAATATTTAGGCTAAAACTCAAAAATGTAGTGTGATATGAAAAACTAAAGCAACGAGTTAGTATGACTGCATTGTTAACCCTTGACTGATCAATAAGCACCCTAGTTCAATTCAACTATTATACACACTACTATGTACAATGCTGAGCAATATACCTTTTGTACTGGCTACCTTTTGTTACAAAACAAAGCAAATTTTTAGTTTTGAGCAATAGGCTTTTTGCAATGGTATTTATTTGAAAGATTCTAGCAAAACACAAAGATATACTCATCATAAAAATAATAATAATAATAATAACAATAATAATAATAATAATAATAATTAATTATTATTATTATTATTATTATAATAATAAGGGATGCAATGAAAGGATTTTTTTGGGCCGAAACCGAAAACCGAATATAAGGAAACACCGTGGTCGAAAACCGAAACTGAAAGTCAAAATTAATTATTATTATTATATTACTTAAAGGTACATCTGTACAAAACTTTGAAGATATTTATTTAGCATTCAGGAAAAGCACAATATCAAATAACATTTGAAATAAAATATTTTCAATTTTTTCCCCATTCATAACCAGCCTAAAAGCAAGATAGCTGAAATATTATACATTTAAATATCTTCTCTCATAGAATTCATTTTGAACATTCTGAGCGAAATACTTGAACAAACTGCATTCAGAACAAGTGCTTTAAAACTGGTGAAAGATAAACAACATTCTCTGTAGGTCTATAACAAAATAGCGTAACAAAACAAAGACTGACATATATTAAGTGTAATCGCTAGAAAACTATCTTTCCTTTTTGAAAGCACCGCTCGCAGGTCTGTTTGCATTTGAACCAGTAACAAAGCGGGTGTCTTTCTGATCTCAGACTAGCGCACTAACCATTGGACCACCAGCTTCTTACTGATAAATTGATTCCCACATTGAGAAAAACGTCTTTCTGCATGTCTTTTTTAGAAATATAGAAATGCAGCAATGGTTGCATCATCTGCGTCATGATTGCAGGTTATTAGAATAAGGTCTTTAAAAAAAAACAAAAAAAAAAACAGGAGGAATACAGCAGGGACTATGCATAAAATCACAAATCACCATTTTACATTATCAAACAGCATCAAAAAGCGATGCCACGCACCTGAAAACGTTTTTGACCCCTGAATTTAAAATTAATCTGTTCCATATAAGGAATTAGAAAAAAAAACCCAACTCATTGAGCTACCTCCTAAAATACGAAGGTTCAGAGGACTTTGATTAATCTATTGATCTATTAGTATTAATTTTTTAGCCGCACACATGCCTACCCAAAGGGCTCAACTGTTTGTCCCCAAAACAGTTGGCTATGGTATGGTAACAGTATTACCCCAGAAAACCTGCAATACTGTTCAAAACCAAAATAGATGCAATAGTGAAATCACTGGAACATTACGCCTAGTCACAGACAGATCACATAGGAAGCCTTAAACCAATAATTTTTCACTATGGGACTGATGCCCAGACTACCCGATTTTGATTTAACCCAATAGATGCCCCATTTGACTTACTAAACTCCAAGCTGTCTTAAAAACATATTTACTGATACTGACATGTTTACTAAGAGAAGCATTTTATGTGATCAGTTTAGGTTAGACCTTACTGTTCACGCACTGGAATCAGGTTTTCAAATTCTGCAAGGTACATATTGAGGGTTCTCTCCTTGGATGAGATAATATAACCTCTCATCACAAATCTCAAAAGCTTTTACTAAAAAGGAATGTGTTAGCCATTAATTTCTAAAGTTTTAAACTTAATAAAATGACCTACATGGAAAAGGATTAAAAAATGTTTCTAAAGTTTTAAACTTAACTTAATTATTGCAATTAAAGCCACTACCAGAAGGCAATAATTCCAAGTTCATCAGAAAGTAATACATATAAATATAGAGCTATGCTGGTGTGCATAAAATGAGAAATTATTTCCAGTGGGATAATGCAAATAGAATGAGGCTTTTTAGAATTTGGACTGCGGCAACCTTGGTGGATGTTGAAGAATGGGTACAAACAGCTATTAACAGAGATCCATATAGGTCACTATAATACTGAGCACCAGGTTTGTTTGTTTTTTTTTACCTCCAATCATTATGCATCTACTTTACAGGTCAATAACCATCAACTTAAGAAAAAATGGGATAATTTTACAAGGAAATATAGCAACACCTCTTTATGGGAAACTATAATAGCAAAAAAATCCCCTATGTCATCCTCACAGAAAAAGAAAAACACAAAATTGTATAACAAAGATCAGTATATATACCTTCCCTCTTAGATGTGCTTCCCCATCATCCTTGGAAGGTAACATCAAGGTTAGCAAATATGCTACTTTTGCGATATTGTCGTGCGTTTTGAAAAGAAAATACCAATTAATGTGGCTATAATGTCCACTTGACTAACAAGTAAAAGCCCCTGGCTCACCTTCACAATGATAAGCATCTGTAGTAGTTATGTACCTGTATATTAGGCTCAAAAACAACACAGTTTTTTAGCTTTTATAAATAACCAACAACAAAACTCTCTTTTTAGCTCTTTGCATTTCCCTTTAGACTGGCATGGTTATAAAATAATGGTACAGATGAGGCAGAGATTAATGCAGACTGATGACACATGCCATTCAAAAGCAGAAACATAGCCTTTATAATGTTTTTTAGGCAAAATGAGCCAAATCATCACATAAGTGTGTCACAGCAGCACTGGACATCTACACATTTTTGGCAGGTCAATAAGACTGCTCCCTATTTCACTAGCTCAGAAAAAAAGTGGCCACTTACTAATCGCATTGTAGTCCCTGGTGTGTGAGTACGAGTGTTTCATGTTGGCTACCGGCTGGTGCCTGGCCCTCTTGTTGCTGCACCGCCGAGAGTCATTTAACCACATTTAAACTCCAGCTCGTGAGCAGCTGCCAAATGCTGAGTGTCTGCAAGCTGACACGCAGAACTGTGCGCACACTCTCTATGACACACAAGCAGTTCAACCCCTCCCTCCCTCTCTCCCTCATTCACACACACACACACACACACACACACACACACACACACACACACACACACACACACACACAC
>JBBKCR010187276.1:0-13882 GCA_037577295.1 Ladigesia roloffi | reverse complement strand
CACACACACACACACACTTGCATACACACACACACACTTGCCTACACACACACACACTTGCATACACACACACACACACACACATAAACTGCAGGTTTACCACCTAACACTCACACACAACAGATGCTAAAATGCGTACATGGTTACATAACTTTATATTAAGGCCAGCAGTAGATTGGGGCCAATATTTACTCAAAATAAAACGGGATAAAAAAATCTAAGTGAATTTGAAATAATCCTGTAACAGCTCTGTCCAGAAATAGCACACACTCACACATGCTGTTAGCCGTATATTTTAAAACCAAGCACTGATATTGGAGAAGGCCTGGCCTGCAGTCAGTTATGACGCACTTTACACCACCCCTGTTATTTCTTGTCATCATACACAGTGATCTTCGGCAACTCGGCCATGGATGTACATTTAAAGAACCTGGGGCAATATTCTTTCTACTGTTTGGAACTTTTGTTCTTCAGCACCCCGACCTTCAATTAGTTGTGTGATCTACAGCTTGAGCGATGACTGGTTGTTGCCTCAAGACAATTTCATTTCAGAGTAGCAGCACTTACAGTTGTCTAGAGCAGACCCAGCAGGGTGGATATTTCAGCTTGTAGAAGAGATGGCATCCCAAAGTCCCTGAGGTCTACAGTAAAACATCTTCTACTGTCAGTGTCTGTGTGAGGCGACCACATGATGGTGGTTTTAATTCAGCTGTTAGCAGTGGGTCTGGTTGGAACACCTGAAGTTTATGGTTAGATATGTGTATTTCCCATTTTCCCATGAATTCCCATGTATTTTGTTTGTTTATGTCTCTGAACCCAGGGAAAACTGCTAATGTTTTGACTAAATGGGAACACGAAGATGTAAAATATAATATAAAGTAAAAAAAAACTCCGGACAGTGGCGTAACTATAGCAGGTTCAGCAGGTGATCTCTCGGGGCTCGTCACTAACTCAGACCTTCCTCCTTTTAAAAAACAAAACCAAAAAACCCCTCAGCATTAATATCCAACCATCAAATAAAAACATACGTATTCCAGGTGTGCACCGGTTTGCAGAACGCTCCAGTAAAAAGAAAGCGGATCGGAGACGCGGGAATGCCATGAAGCACCTTCAGCCACAAGATGCGAAATCTTGGGCTGTTTCGTTTGCTGCAGAACACGCATGTAGTTCAGTATTTTTGTATTTATAATTGAAATCTATATAAACTGTGCTTCTGGTTCAAAAAAGTGACAAAAACGAGATGAGACGAGACACGACGTAAATGCTGGTTATGTGACAATAATGAAATGAAATAATGTAGTTTTGTTGATGAATATATTTCCTGCCGATATTTCCTGTCACTCTCCTGGGGCGGGCCGTGATCCAGCATTTAAGAGTCTCGGAGTGTGAGTTTATGAAAGCACCCACAGTTCAGAACGTGTGTTATTACGGCCCATGCATTAAAAAAGAGACGGATTTAAATCCGTTCTGATGTGGTTGTGTAGACTATATTTGTTTAGGATTTCAAAAAATTCAGGCCCACACATTAAAGGTGAAAAATTTTACTAGTATTACAAATGTGGGTTTTATAGCAACAGACACACACACATTTTCATTGTACACATTGAATTAGCTCGTTTAGTGATAATTTATTTCATAAAAAATTGTGTGTGTGTACATCTAAGTTCTAACATATTTGGCAAAACAAATGTTGTAAATTCAAATCAGAGTGTCTTCCATGTCTGGAATGGATGAACAGTATTCTAGAGCCTAAAAGGTAATCAGAAAACCTTATTTGAATTGGGAATAGGCTTGACTGAAATTTTTGATTTTGTCTATTCCATGAAGTACTTTATACCATTTTCACTTGCATTAATAAAAAATACTAAAATACAGCTTTCATTGACTAAAATTAGACTAAAATGTCATCATATTTCATCAACTAAAACTACATGAAAATAGTCGTGGATCATACTGACCTTTTAGTCAACTAAAACTTGACTAGACTAAAAAGAGACTGGACGTGACTAAGAATAATAAAAACTAAAATGACAGCTTGATGCAAAGACTAGACTAAAACTAAAATTAAAACAGACTGCCAAAAACAACACTAATCAGAACTTAAACATCCTTGGGATAAGTTTGAAACAATATAAGGGCCCGGGTCTAATTTTCGCACATGGGTCCATGGCTATGTTGTTACTCCAGAGAATAAGCTAAAAATACACTGTAATATATGCACAAAATGCTGTGGTCCGTAAAATTGGTCTGCAAATAAATGTTATAGGTAAATAAAGTGAAATAATAATCATTCATGTAATCCTAATTCATTTCTTGTGCCAATGACCTTATTATTTTCCCATTGTTTCAGGGTTACAATGCAAATATAATCACTATTGATCATGTGACGCCGCTGCACGAGGCCTGTCTGGGAGATCATGTGGCCTGTGCCCGCGCTCTTATCGAGGCTGGTGCGAATGTAAGGCCCATTTAACTGCTTTTTATTACACATATTTATGACTGTAAGCATTTATTGTGTGTATTTAACTGATATTTCAGCTCATGGCATTGAATGGCGCTGTTTAAAGGTGTTCTTATCTTATGTAAACACACGGCTTGTTTTTAGTCTCATACAATAAAGAATAATTCGCATTCATGTCCTAAAATGAGTCGTTTGGCCACAGGTGTCAGTTTGGATGATATACGGTTTGTGTATTGTATGGTAAAGAGCGTTCTATTTTGTTCCAGGTCAATGCCACCACCATAGACGGTGTGACGCCTCTCTTTAATGCCTGTTCTGCCGGCAGCTCCACCTGTACGGAGGTGCTGCTGGAACATGGTGCCAACCCACAGTCGGACCTGTGCCAACCCTCCCCCATCCACGAAGCCAGCAGCAAAGGTGATTCTGGAGTGTTTCCCTCTCAGGGACTTTAAATAGTTGCTGCCCAGGTATATTAACATCCACCAACATCTGTACTTCTCCATCTGACACCAACCGTCATCGATTAACTTGATCTCCCCTCTTTCACAACATGGACCACCGTAGACAACTAATTAAGACCTGTGGGGACCCCTTCACTCACTACATAGCTAACCCCCCCCAGTTTTCCATCATTAAATGATAACGGGGAGACCTAGTTAGCAGTTTGGACTGGACTTAATTAGGGGCAAATATATATATGTATTAGAAAAATAAAAACCAACATGAGTGAAATGGATCAGTTCTAAACACATTCCAAAAATATGTTCTCAGTTTATCTAGCATCTATCAGAATAGGATTCAGAGTTTGTCAAGCTCAGTTTTGGTCCAAAACAAAATGCTGAAACTGGTGTGAGCAACAGTAAAGTGGTCGAGTAACCCGTGCCATTGGCAATATACTCAACAATGCGGTTTTTTACTGTTCTCTTGGATCGTAACAGGGTTTTTTTTAAACCCCTTTTGGAATTTTCGGAGTTATTTCTGCCACACCCTGTACAATTCCAGTGGAGTTTACTGGGATGCAAGAGGGCGCCACCTAAAATCTCACCTAGGGATGAAGACCTGTTAGGGTTGATCTGGGTAGCAGTAGTAGCAGCAGTGGAATTGTAATTCTTAAATTGAAAATACCCCTAACAGTGCAGCACCCATAAAATCTGAAACAAGTAGGAAATTGGCTTCGGCCTATTTATGGATATAATTTGGATGATTATGGATGTGTGTGTGTGTGTGTGTGTGTTTCCTCTGCTCTCAGGTAGAACGGCCTGTGTGGAGGCTCTCATAGCGTGGGGTGCGGATGTGGACTATGATATTCCTCACCTGGGGACTCCGCTCTACATCGCCTGCATCTCCCGGGAGCTCCAGTGCACTCGGAAACTTCTGGATGGAGGTGAGATTAGCCAGTGGTTTTCAGTCTTGATCCTGGAGACACACTGGTTCGGCCTGTGGGCTAGAGGGGTTTTTTCTAGTCTCGCATAGCCAGACCTTCAGACTGACGGCTGAAGGTCTGGAATTCATAGCAACTCTCTTTGGCCAAGGCCCGCCCCTAAGGCCGCTTGATCGACATGTATAACAACCAATTACAGTTTGTTTTGTTCAGCGTCACGTTTTGGGGCGTGGAAATGTCCCCATAACAACAGACCGGCTTGCAACAAGACAAAGGGTCGGCCAGGCTTGGAAAATAATTCTCTTCCCAAATCCCATCGGCAAACAGGCTAAATATCTCTTTCTGTCTCCACTAAGTGCCTCAAACAAAACTTCTGGACATCTCTTAAAGAGTGTATGCTGTGAACCTTGCATACTTTTGAGAATCCTACATTTAGCTGATCTTGATAAATGCTCATCGTCACTCATGTGATGATGTGCTTCTGCGGATCGAAAATAAACATGACACTCGCGTCCCCCGGAAATCTGATCAAATTCAACCAATCAGATGATGACCACGACATATCTGAAGTGTTTCCAACGTTCCGTGGGCGGGATGTCTGAGGTTGAGACTAAGGACCTTCAGGGTTTTATTTTGGGGGTCATTTTTTAGGTTTTATATCTCACAGTGCAGAGAAATGCACACATGCCTACATGCAGCCTGTGCAAAACTATTTATTTATTTTTTGCTCTGTCTGGCTTACAGCCTTTGTGTTCAGAATGTGTGCTGGAATGTTTTATTGATTCTGTTTAGCAAACACATATTGTTTAGTTTGTTTCCAGGCCCTGAAGCCTAGCACGTACTCACACTGGGGCGGTTGCCTTGTACAGGGCCTGAGCGCAATTGTCCCCCCTTCTACTCCCCCTGCTGGCCGGCGCTCACATTGCACTTAATGTCCTGCACCCTGGTGTGTTTACATCACACCCCTCACTGCTGAACCCTTTTCATCTAGTGATCTGCCAGATCAACAGAGTGCATCCTGTATCTTCAGATACTGCACCTGCAGCATGGAGCATACCACTGGCTCACCAATACTGACTATGAGGGTAAAACACGTACAGGCATGGTTCTGATCACTAGTGTTGCTTCAAAACTGTAATGTATTATTTATTACTTGTTACTGTCATTTCAAAGTAATTTGTTACATTACAATATTACTGTGTTTAAAATGTGAGACATTACACTACTATTACATTACTTTTAGGTTAATCTCACCAAAATAACTGGAAATATGGATTTGGCGTGTAAATATAGATCCTGATGCTCAATTAGCCCATAACACATCCAGTGGAAGGTGGCAGTACTAGCTGCCGTTAGATCATTTGCAGGATCACTCATCTCTACGGTGTCCAGATTTGGGATTGTGAAGAAGAGGACGCCTTAGCGGGACTTTCTTTACCAGCTGGGCCGGTCCAGAGGGGGGTTAGATGTTTAATGCGCCTCTTTTTTATGTGTTTTTATGTGTTTTATGCATTTTACGCGTTACAGCAAAAACAACACAGTACAGTAATTAGTTACTGATACTGATCACATTATGATGTATTAGAATGTAAAATATTATTATTATTATTATTATTATTACTATTATGCCTGCACGTTGTTGTGACCCATATCTGATGTTAACACACCTGTGGCCTGAAAGGTCCCTCATTCTTTTTTACTCAGTATATTGTTACAGGTATGATGCAGGAGTCAGAAACGGCACTAAATATCCCTGTAAGGTTGAAGCCACATGACTATGCATCGTTAATATTGCAGGGGCGAATGTGCAGAAGGGACGTTTCCTGGACACACCCCTGCACGCGGCTGCGGAGAAAGACTGTCCAGAAATAATCAAAATGCTGCTGGAATTCGGCGCCAACATCAGTTCTCGCAACCTGGAGCTGCAGAGACCGGTGGAGACAGCGCCCCCTAGCAGCACGGCAGAGAACATTCTTCTACTCTATGAATGTGAGCAGCTTAGGGCTTGTCCTGCCTTGCATGATGAGGAATCAGCTCAAATTCCATCTTACATCACTGCTTTAGTTCAACATTTTTAATTTAAAATCCTTTAATCCTGTCCTCCTTAGAGAGCTGCTGACAGAGATTTTATAACTGCTGCTTTCATATACAGACTGCGGGTAAAAAATACATTGATTACACACAATACTGTGCAGAAATCTTTAGCCATCCATCATTTATTTCATAGTTCGCATTTAGACTTACTTAATATATATAATATTTACTTAATATAGTCTTGAGAAACAGACTATAGAGACTCTCCTTTCCAGTCCAGTCCCTGAACCGGACCAGTTTCAGAGGAATGTTTCAGCTGGTTAAGACACACAGTAACCTACGTATGAATCTTTCAAGCAGAACAAAGAGCGTCTAACTGAAGTCCTGAACCAATGAAGAACCAGGAGCCGATGGTTCCAGATGGTCCTTCATCTAGGCTCCATGTATCTTTTGTTATTTTGCAGTCTGTCACAGTAAAAATAATCTATTTAATCTACTTAAGATGACAAAGTTAAGACGGTTTGACAGGCATAGAATTTTTTTCTCTGTCAAGGTCATTCAAAGTAAGAAACATTCAAATATGATGTGTGGCACAAGATCTTTGCACATTACTGTAATAAACAAAGGTAGGTTTAGTAGTTTAAAATTGTGTACAGTAACCCCCAACTTTAACGCTTATCAGCATTCGCCATTTCAGTCCAACGCAGATTTTTTTCTGAGTACCAAACTAATAAGTTAGCTGAAACCACAGCACTAAGCACCATCCCCAAACATAAACAACCAGCTCAAGAACGAGGGGGCATGGCAGACGAGGCCTGGCCATTACAGCTTTTTTCATGGCAATATATACATTTTCATTCATTTATGTGCTAAACTATAAACAAAAATATAAATTCCTAATTTTGTAACATAAATATAAAAATAAATTAGCCTACATCTCCATATCAAACTAATGATAAATCTTTTGGTACTGTGGAGAAACACACAAAGAAAGGCATCTTGGGATGGTGAAATACCACTGTACTCAGAGGAGGTAGGTTTGAAAGTAGTCAATCCGAGTTCGCTATTTATTTCTCCTTGCTGCTGATTGGCTGCTGCCCTTTGTTGCAGCTGCGGTCCAGAACTTCCCCCATGGATTGTCTCGAGTGTTCTCGTATTTTTCGTTTTGTAAATGAATTTATTACAGTATTTACTTACTTATACCAAAGAAAAACAAAAACATTAATTACAGGCTAGTCTTAACAATGGAAACGTCAGTATTTACATTCCACTGTAGGAGTTCAGTGTAAACTATACAGTACAGATACCGGTTTACCTTTACATTTTCTATAATGTTATGTATTAAGCTGAATTTAAAATGAAATTGAAGTGTTTTGGGTGTATATTTGGTGGCATATTTAGGGTTTACATTAAAAAAATAAGAATTTATTGGCATTTATTTTTTACAACAACGCATTTTTTCACTATACGCAGGTGGTCTGGGAATTTTTCAGGGGTTTTACTGTATAGCTATAATGTCCCATTGAGCTATAAATGTACATGCATTAAAACTGCCTCTGTTTTCTGTGTCCACAGCGATGCCGCCTGCTCTGAGCCAGTTGTGTAGGCTGAGTATCCGAGAGTATTTAGGCCGGACCAGGCTGCACCTCATCCCCCAACTCAGACTCCCCACCCTGCTGCACAGATTTCTACAGTACAGATAGACCCTGCCCGTCTCTCTCTATCTCTGTCTGTCTCTCTCTTTGTCTGTCTGTATTTCTCTCTCTCTTCCTCTTCACCTCTCTCAATGTTGTCTTCATTCAAGTGCATTCATCACATGTCCTTCAGTTGCACGTTTTCAGATGTTCTCCTCACTCAGTTATTTCAGACTTTGAGTTTCGTTTTTGCAAAATCCACACCTTCACAAATCCTGTCTGTGTCCCTCTGAGACCCTTAATATGTGAATCTAAAGTGCCTGCATGGTGTCGCTGTTAATTTCTTCATAACTACAAACACCAGCTGGGGATAGGAGGTTTTATTTCTGGAAAGCTTTTCAATTGGTCAAGGTTAAAAGATTAGACTGAAATGAAACTGTTGGAACAGCTTAACAAAAGTACAACTAAGCAGTTTCTGGTCTTCTGTTGAACACAGTGGTTTAACAGTGGCCCACCCCTTAACTTACATCATTTTGAAGATTTAAGATGTGTTTGGTGTCTCTTGTTTAGCACTGGAGCCACAAGCAATTGTGCTACCAAAAGTATTTACACTACCAGTCAAAAGCTTTTGCTCACCAGTGGTTTTTACACATTTATTTCATAAACTGCAGTTTTTTAAACTGGAATGTTGTTGAGTGTACACCTACAAATGAAAATGTGTGATATGAAGCCAGTTTCAATTCTAAGAGGAGAGAATCTGTACCAGTGCAGGTCTGACTCATATTAACTGGCTATTGGTGCTGCAGAGTCAAATTCTAGACTGTCCTTTAACCTTAAATGCACTCGTTTCTGTTTCAGCACTGAATCTAACATTTGTCCACGTTAATTATAATTATATTAGGTGGTATTTTTTAGCTCAGTCATGATTAATAAAAGTGAATTAAAAAGTGAAAATACTGTACAATTATTTGATAACAAAGAGTGCTGAGTATACCTTTAGTATATTAATATTAAATAAGTAACAGGCACATATGGAACATTTTCGGTGTGCAACTTTTGAATGGTAATGTTGGTTATTTGGACAAAAATGCAGTTTTTGTAATTTACCCCCCAATGATTTCCTAAGTCTTATTGCAATATGAGTTTGTTAAACTCCTTAAATTACATACATTCAGAAACATTGTGGTAAAATAAAGAGAGAAACTTACAAGATTTAGATCAATGTTGGAATGCTCTTTTAAAGAGCCGTTTTCAGCCCAGAACACCCCCCACACACAATATGCAATCTACTAACCTTTTATTTTAATTTTGACCATTAGACAGGAAAATGCCCGGGGCTGGTACAAATAATTGGAATATTGACATTAATGTTGGTATTAATTTCTGTTTGGAGTGTTTGAATAGTTACCCTTTTTACTCTTTAGACCTGAACAGAATGCTTCTTTTGATTTTGCCAAGTTGCACTTATATGTTCAGGAGTCTTGATCCACCCACACTTCATATTTTACCCACACAGAAATATTTCTCTGAAACTGGTCCGGTTCAGGGTCTGTACTGGAAATGAAAGCCACTGGAAGCCTAGAGAGCTCTTCCTCAAGAACAACATCTCTGGTAGCAAAATCTAAAGAAACCAAGCATGGTTCATAATTTCTAAACAGTACTGAACACTCAAGCACAACTGACAAATTACAAAAACAAACCTGTTCTGGTCTAAAAAAAGAGATAAAGTGTCCACATACTATATACAGAAATTAATACCGACCAAGACATGTCAATGTTTATATTAATTGGAATATAAATTTTGAATATTGAATATTGGTGATATTTCAAAATTTCTGTTTACCTCGTTAGAATGTGTAACAACTTGGCTTCAAAGTTGCTATGTTTTTGTGTCTGCTGAGTTTTAATAATTTAAAATGGTAGTAATATTCCAGAAACCACAGAAAATGTGTGATGGTGTAAACAGGCTGTGCTATAATGCATATCGTCACTGCCAAAACCTCATATGTCCAAAACAGCTATTCAGAAAGCCATGTATATTCTAAATAAATAAAAACTGGGTCTTCAAAATTGGCATAAATATTTTCAACTCTTTTCATTGGTTAATAATTTTTCAGACTCACAGGGAGACTGACCAATAGTATCGATTTATTAAAAAAAAAAAAAAAAAACAAAGACCAAAAGTGGAGTTACGAGGTTTCCGCCAGACAGCGACAATATGCTAATTGGGGCACATGGACATCCATGGTTAGCTACATTAGACTTGTAGCCTCAGTCAAAGCCAAACTTACATTTACTTGAAATTCAGGGTAACTGGTTATACTAGATTTACTACAAACCAAACCATCACTGTCACAGTTTGAAGAGTTTCAGCAGAAGACCAGAAAGATTCCACATTTCTACCTCAGCCTGATCGTTACAAACATCACGGCTGACATTTCGGCCGAACTGCAGCTTTTAATGGGTATGTCACTCGTGCAGTGAATGTCAGTCATGCATTTTTTGCATGTCCTACAGTTTCTTCAGCTCTCACTGCAAAACCCCAAGTAGAATATTCACTGTGTAGCATATTCACATTCTCACCTGTACAGTATTTTGCAAAAACAGAGCATGCTAAAATTATCTGTGAAAAAATAAAGAAAAGACATAAGAAAGTATGTTGTGACCTCTCTGCTTTTTCTTTCGATTTATTTATCTTTTAATGCCAATCAGCGAAGTGTGACTTGTTGGCCTCTTTATTGGAATTCCACTTGACACAGTTTGGGTTTGACGGTCTTCTGTTAGTGGTCAGTTAGAACAGGAAGCATTTTTAATGTTTGGGGGCGGGGCTGGGTGAGGGGTGCAAGGTCTGGTTGGGGGCAGGGTTGCTGCGTTTGTACACACCACTGGAAATCCGCTCCGCTCCAACTCACCACATGCAGGTGAAGAGAATGGTTAGTGCAGAGACAGGCTGCTGGGATATCCAGTGGTGTTTGTTCTTCTATCGGTTTAGTGGAGTGGATTCTTTCACCAAAGATTCAAGATTCAACAGCGCTGGGGGAACTCATTATTTATGTTAAAGGTGAGGGGTCCAAACCAATAATTATGAAAAGTGAGGGGGACACGCCACCCTATGATTGAATGGCGATGAAACCCGTGGTTTAGAACTAGAGACGGGCACTTGGCTGGGTGGCATATCGGCACCACACACACAACCAGGTCATTGTCGCTGCTGTACTGAGATCAGTCCACAGTCTCGTCAGCACTGATTCTGTTTTACTGATCTTAATTGTTGCCATTTGTTTGTTATTTTGGAAGCTCTAAATGTGTTATTTTGGCTTTGGGCAGCTAATGCAAGTAAAAAAAAAGGAATAGAAAAGTTACTACTCTAAATTGTATCATGTGAATTGTGTGAATGGAGACATGACCACGCCTCTTTACATCTTGCCTGTACTTCTGTCTGCCTCAATCTTGTAAAAGAGAAAGTAAAATACCTTAATTAACAGATATTATTGAAATATTTGGTGATCATATTTTCTTAACTACTAACATGTAATGAGAATGATATGCCTGCATTTATCTTTTCAACATGAAATGAAAAAAAAAATCAAACATTAGGGAGCATTAGGGTAGTCTAAGGAATACAATGCATGCACTTAATTTGCAGGGAAAATTTTGGGATTTACTTGTTAAACAATGGGGAGAAATTACCAAATTTGATTTAGGACTTCTGTAATTACTCATGGCTTCAGCCCCCAAAACGCACACACAATCTAACTATGGAGGAACAGAGGAAGGTGGCCTGGTCAGATGTTTTTACGTTAAGTGAGATGAGACAGCCCCAGGATGTGAAGATGCCAGGTGATGGAGGCAGTGTGATGCTCTTGGTACCTCCAGATTTCCCAGATCTTAGTGTGATCAAGCTTCTGTGGGACGTGCTGGACTACTGTGACTGATGCAGGATCCACCTCAACCCTCTATGGCATGGTGTTGCTTTTAGGCAACAACATTTTTTTTTTGCCCATCCCCTGCCCCAATTTAAAAAATAAACCTAAAAAAACATTACATTATATCTGATGATAAGTCTGGAACCAATAAAATTTGAGGTGGGTGTAGGTTTGACCTTTTATCTGGGGGTGGAGCTGGGTTGCACAAACTGCTAGCAGAAGGTAAGATAATTTTCACTTTGTAACATGTATAATTTGAAAAAAAAAATTGGACAATCAATCTGTGATGCACATGGCTATGTAAAGAAGCATATCTGATTGAGTAAAGACAGCTTTTGTCTTTATAAAATATATGATAACTTATATTTAAAAATTTTAATTTTTCAATTGTTGCCTCAAGGCAAACGTTGTGCAGTAAGACCACTTTTAGTTTTTTGCCTCAGGGCAACAAGATGCTACAAGGGGTCAAAAATGCCAAGGTATTTTATATTATATAATAACATACAATAAATACATTAGACGATTTATTGCAACAAAAATTTCAGCAAGTGTTATTTTAACAAACATCAGTTACATTTTTTCATAAATCTGTAGGGTAGAGATTAGCTGTGTGTGTTTGTGTTTATACAATTAAATATTTAAGCATAAACACAAATATTTATGTATATATAAATGCATAAACCTTGGTGCTTTGGTGCGTAGCATAGTGTTGCCCTGAGGCAACAAACTAAAATGGTCTTATTGCACGTTGCCCTGAGGCAAATCAAAGTCTTTTAGGGGGGCTTAGGCTAGGCACATTTTATGATTGATATATTACTTAGCACCCCCAAGCTCCCAAAATCTTTGGTGAAATATTGTTTTACTCAAAGTAAAAATGCACGCCATGTTACTGGTGCAGAAAGCACAACACCTTCAAAAGATCTTGTGGAGTTCTTGCCTCTGCGGGACCTTCACAATATTAGGCATTTATAGTTTAAATGTTATGGCTGATTGGTCCATCCTTGCTCTAAATCTCCCCTGTGGAGGATGTGGGGTTTATTTTCTCTTTGAGAAGAAACAAGACATGTGCCTTGGGGTGCCAAAACTTGTTCACACCCATATATTTCTTTCTTTTTATTTCTTTTGTAATGGCAGCATGGAGGCTGGAAGCAGCCTGACCTTTACCAGACACATAGCTGGACCACAGAAGGCCTGGAGAACCAGACCATCAGTCATTCGGAAATCTGCAGATTGTGGATTAGAACTCGAGGACAGCAAGAACACACAGGAGAATCCATGTGCTAGACTGGTTTTAATAAGAATCGCTGAATTATGATTACGCACCAGCACCTTCTGGGCAGCTCTGTGTCTTTTCCTCGCTCATCCCCGACCTCAAACATCACAGAGAGCAGCGTTATAAAAAATAAAGCGATGAGATACCCGGCTTCGCATCTCCTGCTCCTACTGCCCTCTAATGGAGAAAGCAGCTACACCCTGTTCTGCTGTGGAAAATATCACACGGCCCAAAATTTACAGGCAGATGAAGATATACAGACAGAAATACAGTTCACAGTGCATTCGATGGACAAAAGTGTCGTTCTGGAAAGATTAATCATCAGACAAACAGCAGTAAGTCACATTAGTGTTAATCCTCACGCACACAGGACGGCAGACACAGTTTTCGAAGGCTACACTGATACACCCCAGACTCAGACGCCAGGCGTTCAGGACTAAGGGGTTCACGTCATGCTAACACAGATGCTATAGTTGTTCCGATTGATTCAGTTCCTAAATTAAGGCACACACTCTTAACACCCAACTACCAGCTAGAACTGTCCCCTCCTCCCACATGACAGAGCTCTTTTACAGCGCCTTACAATATTGCCCAAGTTCTCTTCAACTGGATGAAACAAGGTAAAAACGCATTATGATATAATAATGACACTTTAATATTATGCGGATGATTAATAACCAACGTATCTAAACATATATATGTATGTATATATACACCACAATTCAAATGTTTGGACAAACATCTTCTCTTCCAGTGTTTTTTCTTTGTTTTTATTATTTTCCACACTTAGTTAAGTGGTTCTTGTCATAATGTGTAGTAGAACCATAGTGGAACCGGATCACTAACTGTGTACCGACCTGACTGTCACAACTGATGATCCAAACACAATAAGAAGGAAGAAACTCCACTAATGAACTCCTGATGAAGAAACTCCTGTTAATTAAACTCCATTTCAGGATTCCTCATGAGTCTGAGTGGAAAAATACCAAGAGTGTGTTAAGCTGCATCAGAGCAGTAGATGTTTTCAGTATTAAACCATAATAAAAACAAAGGAAATCGATAAATGAGAAGGCGTGTCCAAACATTTAACTGGTAGTATGTACAGTGGGGAAAAAAAGTGTTTAGTCAGCCACCGATTGTGCAAGTTCTCCCACTTAAAATGATGGCAGAGGT
>JBBKCR010187217.1:0-13884 GCA_037577295.1 Ladigesia roloffi | reverse complement strand
CCTGAATGGAACGTACGGTGTGGTCTGGATCCCTCACCCTCTCAAGAGGAAGTGCACGGATGAGGGCGCGAGCCCCCATTCGTGACAGAAATAATGAAAACAGTTCAGATCTGAATGTCCAGCAACTGTATTGACTGTTTAAAAATAAACCAGTAAAATTAAAGAACAAAATTATGAACATAATATATATATATATATATATATATATATATAAAATTTTATTTATTTATTTATTTAGAATATTTTAAAGGAATAAACGAAAGAATTAATGATTTTTTTAATTAATTAATGGATGAATGAATGAATGAATGAATGGCTGAGTGGCTGGATGGATGAATAAATAAATACATTAATTAATTAATTAATTAATTAATTCATGTATGAATGAATAACATTATCCTATATGAGTGCACACATGTAAATCAGTATTATGCTGTGATCTGTTTAGTCAGAAGTCGAGTGTGTGTTTGACTGCTCTTACATTTAAAGCAGCGGTGAAGTATTACGATTAGCAGCCCAGTTAACTCTATATCAATCACAACGTCCCTCTTGGTCACATTGACTAATGTGCTCATTTATCCGAGCGAAGCCGAGATCCACTCCATTCCTCTGAGGTCTGAGGGAACCGGAGAGTGAACCAACAATTTTAACAGCTGTGCTGCTTCTCCAGTCACTGAGAACGGAACTTTCCAAACTTGCAGACAGATGGAGCAAATGGTGTGGAATGGGTTATGAGTGGGCGTGGCCTGGTGCGCCGTGACTTTCCATTGGCTGAATAGGTTTCAGGCTGAAGCCCTTGTGTGGTGTTGGGGTCTGTGGGACCCATTCTCAAAGTTCCAAAAAGAAAAATGAAGCGATTGTGAGAAAAATCCTAAGTCATTTTAAAATATTACGCTGCAACAAATAGCAACAAAAAGAAATATGTTAAGTTGTATTGAACCAATGCAATATACATGTAAGAAGTACAATAAATACACACGCACACACACACACACAAACACACACACACACACATATAAACAGACACACGAACAGACTGACACGACTATTAGTTTAATGGATGTTGTGTTTTTTAGATTGTCATAAAATGTTTTCAATTTGTTAAAATTGTGTCATTTATATGTTTTCAATAAAAATAAATAAATAAATACATACATACATACATACACACATACATACACACACACATACATACATACATACATACATACATACATACATACATACATACATACATTCACACATACATACATACATACATACATACATACATACACACACACATACATACATACATACATACATACATAAATAAATAATATTTCAATGTTTTTCCACCCATGCCTTGATTCCTATTTCATTGCTATTTTTATTTTTATTTTTTTTACGTTTTAATAATTGGTAGCTTTATTAATTATACGTGATCTAACAGAGGTACAGGTTAAATATTGACCACATATGGAAATATTGCTTGTGATAAAAAACAAACATCAATTTATTCTGGCTGTAGTGATTAAAAAAAAAGTGCTGTGGTCCAGCAGACCCACAATCCTGCCTGAGTTATAAAAATATAAACAGCATGACCATATTTCAGATTGGTGAAATGTTCAGTGTGTTTCTTCAGCTTTCGTCCGTGAATGCTGTGATAAACTGCAGCAGTTCCCTGCTTTGATCTTAGTTAAGAGCCTCGGTTAATGGATGAATTTTTGCATTATTTAATATTTCAGAACCAGTGATGCACATGCAGCTACACGCAAGTAAGTTACATTTGTTCTTGGATGCATAAATACCTTCCACTATTGTTGCTTTCCACCTGACTGCTGATGCAACATTTGCATGATTTTATATATGTGTATTCTGTGTGTTTTTGGGGGATATTTGTATATCTGGAGACACATAAGCATTTATAACTAAGATAACAATAAGTTTTACTCTGACTTTGGAAAACACTTGCCTAGGATACAATATCCAGTACCACCCTGGAGTTTACCCCTTATATTGTTTTCAGGTCAATTTCTGTTCTGTTTATATTTAGAAATAAGTGTTATGTCTTTCAGGATTCTTGTATATTACTCTTTATAATTATTATAATTCATTTTAGTTAAATTTATATAATGTTTAATTTTGTAAAAGGACTTAGAAAATCTTGAAAGGTGCTCATAACAAAAAAAAAAAAAAAAAAATATATATATATATATATATATATATATATATTTTGATTAAAGGTTAATTGCAATAAAGTAACACAGGTTAACAATTTTGTGTAACGTACGGATCATGTATCATTTCTATGTAAAACAGGTTCTTTCCTGTCTCTGCATCCTCCCACACTGGACTCGGTGGACAGCCTCACTGTCCTGAGGTGGAGCAGTGACTGTAGGCTCCATAATTCAGGTCCTTAGAGACCCATCACCTCCAGCAGGACCTCAGGGGGTCTGCTGATTACTCTGGCCCAAGGTGGGCCTCTTGGCGTGGGCGTCTGCCCCGTCCAGGTGCCAGATACATGCCTGCCAGAGCAAAAAACCCTGTTGCAGTCATCGTATTTCAATCCGCCTGTTAACATAATGGTTCTTACAGCTGGAGGCATCATTCAGTACACCTAACACTCTAGAGTCTGGAGTTACTGCTGTTCTCCTGTACAGTTAGAACAGACACTGAACTACAGTTACAGATCTCTTCATGCAAAAGGAATGAGAACAAACAATGATATCTTTCATTAAATGGGATATATTATGCAAAACTCACTTTTGTCTCTATTTGTATTTCCATTTGTGTCTCTACTGATCCTATAAACACTTCAAACGTCAAAAAAATGTTTTCTGTGAATCAGTTGAAAGATGTTGGTTTCAGGAATCCTGAGCTTCTATGAGTTGCTGGACGCTCCCCTATTGTGACATCAGGTTGAGGAAATTTGCAAAGAACCGCCCCTCGCCTGTCGAGCCCAACCCACTAGATTAGTTAATGGTCCTCCATTTGTGTCGGCTGGTTTTACGAGCGCCCATAAGCCTATACACACTATGGCTACGGGCAAAGGCAAGTAACCTTGTAGTGCTGAGTTCATCTCGCTCTGGGTCCGACTCAGGTCCAGCATAGAGGGCTGAAAGTCCCTCTGTTTTCTGCCTTTTTCACGTGTGGTAAACACGCAGCGTAAGCATGGGATGGGTGGGAAGGAACTGAAACTGTAGAGAATAGAGCTGTTGAGTTTTGCATAATATGTCCCCTTTGAACCGAAACCTAAGAATAAATAAAAAATGCAAGAAATACATCCAAGAATACCACGAATTTACACATTTTAAATGTGTAAGACATGATAAAACTAAACATAAAACATGCAAAGTCATGAGGGACCTTATATCTGTTTAGAAATCCATTTAAACTGTTAATCGACATCCAAATAAAACCAAACACAACAATAATTTGCATTAATTCCTTGGTATGTTTTCTGATCTGAGTGACATAAAACATATAAACATGCATTTTTTAAAGACACAAGGGACCTTGCAGCTCTAAATGAATTACCTGTGTTGAGAAATGAATTTGAAATATTAATGACCCTCCAAAAGAAAGACCATACCAAGAATTTGCATTCCTTTGTTGGTATGTTTTCCAGAGGTATGAGTCAGAGATAATGAAGTTAAACATAAAAACATACATTTTTCAAAGCCACGAGTGTCCTTGCGGGCTGAAATGAATTACCTGGGTGTAGAAATGAATTAAACCTGTTAATGGCCTTCCACGAAAATATAATAAGAATTTACATGGTATGATTTCTCAAACCATGAGAGAAACACGATGAAGCCGAACTTGAAAACATGTATTTTTCAAATCTGTGTGGGAACTGGAAGGGCTAAATGAATCACCCAGAGTGAGAAATGAATTAAATCTGTTACTGGCCTTCCAGAAAAACAACACAATAAAAAAACAAAAAACAAGGCTGAGACAAAGAATCGTCTTCCCAGAGCTTGCCTCATGTCCAGTTGGATATAGGTTTAAACCCCCAGTAGCCAAGCCTGGCATACTTAGGCTAGAATGGCATCAGATTAGCCTGTGACCCTGCCTAACACACCCAAACAGCTCTGCTGAAAATCAGACCCATGTAAAACCCAGTGTAGATTCATTGTCCCTGCCCGGCAGCGGCAGCGTTGCGGCGAGGCGAGGAGAGGCGAGATGAGGCTGCCAGCGAACCCAGCTCACGCAGGTACTGTTTTCCAAATGAACCATGGAACCCCGCTTCCCATCCCAGATGGAGACAAAGGCATCTGGCCGGAGCCTGCATGCACAGATAGAGAGTCTGCCAGGTTGCCCAGAAAATCCATTCTCGCTGTGCAGCGCTCTCCCAGCAGGGCTGGCCAGCAGGGGGCAGCAGGCGTGCCAGGGAGGCAGCGCAGCGGGGAGGAGAGAGGACCGAGCTCCTGGTGTGCTGGAATTTGTGAAGGAATTTTAGCGAGTGAAAACTTGGAACGGCACCTGAACCCTTTATGCGAAGAACTCCGTGGTAGGAGCTGGACCCGGTCGCTTTCCCATGCCCCGGAAATTGGACATTTTCTGTGACGCGATTTTTTTTTCCGTCATCGGTGTGATGCTTGCAAGCCCACTCAGGAGAAGGAGACACACCGAAATTGCACGCTGTGATGCCGAGGTACCCCCTGGCGCTCTCCTCAGCCTGGCACAAGTGGCGTTCGGATAACGAAGAGGTGTCAAGCGGCCCTGTGAAGTGAAGTGCCTGACGCGGCCCTAGTCCTCCAGCCCCAGCAGGAGTGAGCGTGCTCCCAGCTGATAAACACATCACAAAACAGATTTCGCCTCAGTGTGCGACGTTCTGACGCTGCTCCATTTCGTTTAAGGTTTATTTCTGCCTGCCTTCATCTCTCTGCCTTCCTCCTTTATTTATTTATTTTTTACTTATTTTTTTTACCTCTGCCTGGCGGAGCCGATTGTGATCCGCGGCTACGTAGCGTGGGCGTAGCAACTTTGCATAAAGAGAACGCACAATCTGCAAAAGGAAGGCGGGAGAGGAGACCCGCTTTGGGAGAAACGTTAATTTCCAGAGTGAATCACAGCAATCAGAACTGAGTGGGGCCAGCACTGGAGACCCTGGAGACCTGCCATCACCGGAAAGCTGCGTTAATCACGCCGATTGTTAATGCTACACACAAAAGCAAGCGTCTTAACCAGGCTTCCTCGCGGCTTTGTTTCAGATTCGACTCTGGCGAGACCCCATTTACCTGGGAATTTACTCAGGAGGAACAACTTCTACTTTCCAGCTCCGAGCCCCAGACGCGAATGGCGCCACTGCGTGCTGTTAGTTGACAAAAGCTTACGGCAGGAATTAGCACCTCGCCCTCACTACTCCTCCGACAGTCTGATAAACAGACGGCTCTCCCCTCTCACAGGTTCACGCCACCATGGGTTTACCGGAGAGAGTGAAAATATCTTCTGTTTTTTGGCTTTTGAGAGATAACAAACCAGTTGCAGTGCCTGGGTGATGGAAAACACAGTCACATTAACGGGAGATCCCGCAACATGCTATGATGTGCCTTTAATGCTTCTGAATGCTGGATCTGAAATACCCCCCACCCCTTCCAGTGGAAGACTTGGAGAACTCGTGTTATTGCCAGTTCCTCCCAGTTTTTCTTTTCCACTACTCAGATTAGTGTAGTTCACTCTGAAATTTATTTTATTGGTTTGCTTTTATGTATATATTTTATGTCTTGTTTCTATTTTTGTACTACTCCCGATACTAGGATTCCCGATTTAGTAATTTCTTTAGCCTATTCCCTTAATGCACACTGAATGTATAATAGTTTTAAAAAAATCTCTCAGATTGAGATAATTAGTTGTTGCCGTTGCTCGTTTCTTGTGTTTTGCTGACTGAGAGTTTTCCTAGTTTGGTTAATTTAATTTTATTCATTTTTATTTATACCTGTGCAACCTATCATTAAACAGTGCTGTGACGGCGCTCCCAGCACTCATAGGGTGAAACGTAGGAGACACTCTGAACAGGTCAGCAGTCCATTGAATGGTACACACACACACGACCCCACCCACACTCTCTCTCTCTCTCTCTCTCTCTCTCACACACACACACACACACACATCAGGAGATCCAAGGCATAAACCCAAACAGATATGAGGAGAACCTGCAAACTCCACACAGATAGAACCCTCAGAAATTAAACCTACACCCTGTACCTGATTAATTCATTCAAATTTAATTAAAAATATACATAGATTTTTGTATTTTTTCCTGTGTAGATTTATAAATTGCTTCCACTGTCATTTTGTGGTTTGAGTGAAGCTACATGCATTCTGGGCCTTGTCTCAGAAGCTATATTTCACTTAAATCGGGTTCTTGACTAAGTTTTATCTTCACACAGCTGCATTATAATTTTTTACGACAGTGGTTAACAGCTGTCTCTCTCAATCCAGGCACACGAGATGTGAATAATCACCTGTCACAGTGGTGCTTCTGGTATTACAATCATTTCTGCACATTTTGAAGAGTATTAGTACGATTTCTCCATTTGTTTTTCCATGTCTAGCTCAAGTGCCACCAGGGGAAAAAAACATGTGTTTTTTACTTCTTATTCCACAAAAAAAGTGATCTAAAAAGGACCGGAGGTCTGTCCTCCACCAGAAGGTCGGCCTGAATTCGTCCCAGAGCTGTTTATGATCTGTGATACTGAACTTAACCTGAGGATTATTTCACAGGACAAGAGGTCTCTGAGAACTTAAGCCTGGAGCAAAACCTGTCCAACAGGAAAAAGAGCTGTGAGGGACGTTTCTATTGTGCATCCTCAACTTGGGCCTTAAGTTATCTGGCTAACTGTGTAATCCTGCCTCTGTCCTGAAGCAAGGACATGTCTCACGAGGGTCCTTCTACTAAATGCATTCACAGGAATACTTGGCCCATTTCCAAGTAGTTATGCATTTCATATTACATATAAAATTTCCATCCATTTGAATCACTGAGATTTAACAGAAACAGGCCAATAAACTTTGTGTGCTGCGTATCTGTCAATCACATATAAATAAAACAATTAAGGATGAAATGTATGTAATAATACCAATGAACCCATCGTGATTTGAATAAACAATGGCATATTTATCTTTAAATCAACCCAATATATATACCTCATAAATTTGAACTAAATGAATCTTGCTTGATCCAGAGCTCATCATATTTAAATCAGTTTGAACTGATTCAGTTTCATTGTTTTCACAATTAACAGATTTATGCTGATTTTAAGGAGTTTGAATAAATAAATTGTAAATATGAAATAAAAACAGATAGATGCAAATACTTTAAAAAAATATATATATATGTCACGATACATTTGGTAAAGCCTTGATTGCTTCGTTTCATGATATTTTTACCAGGTTGCATCTTTATGAAAACATAAACCATCAAACCGATGGATCATAAGGATTGCTTGGACTAGGTTTTGTGAAGCTGAAGCCTTTCATTGTGCTTGATATGTTGAGGTGGTGAGTTGGGAGCCAAATTTGGAAAAATAAATTCTAAAAATTTAATAAAATCAGATATATCTAAATCTTAAATGCCATGATTCTTCACAATGCCATGATTCATTTTTCTGAGTGTGTAAAGCCTTTTTTGTTTAGTTTCATCACATTTTTACCAGGTTGCATCAATATGAAAACATTAACTGTCACGCCTACCGTGCTCCAGTGCAGGATGCATTTAAATCGGTGGATCGTGAAGGATTGAAAAGGACTAGGCTTTGTGAAGCTGAAGCCATGCAATGTGCTTGATAAGACCAACCCTGTGTCGCAGCAACCTGTTGAAGCAGAGAATTGGGACTCGACAGGACGGCCGTCCTCCCGCTAGGAAAAACAGCCTCAAGTTGGTGGCAAAAGTAACGTATGACTTTCAGAAGTGTCCTCCGCAGAGAGCCAGCCGGAGAAATTCTATCAACCTGAGTGACAAGCTGGCCTGCTCACGTCAGCTGACTCCGAGGCAACCGAGTCCATCCTTTATCTCAGGGTGAAAATGAAAACGTCTTTCTCTGAAAGCTTTACCGCTCATTCTGATCAATAACTTCTCACTTCAGGACACTTCTGGTCCCACGCCATGCCAGACTTGCTTTAGGGTGCCGCGTCCCCGGCGTAATCGCTCTCTCTTCCCGTCAGACATCCTGACCAGGCAATAAACATAGACAAATGAAATCCAGCACAAAACATATCTAACAAAAAAAAAACTATTTTGCCTTTTCATATAACAGTCTCCTTAACGATGCTTTGTGGCTTTTTGGATGTATCACACATCACAAAGCTGTACCTTTCTTTAAGAGGGGAAAGTGGAGGAGCGAGGCACCGTAAATCCGACTCTACTAGAGAGAGCCGGAGTGACACCATGATGGACGAGTGCTTTTTAAACATCCGTACCTGAATTTATGACGTGCCATTCGTCATGGCCGTCCCGTGATTAATAGAAATATCACAATATGTATCACCGCTGCGCTGCTCATTCCAGCAGATTCATAGCTGCTGATACACGATTTCCTCTCGCAAACGTATGCGGGTCTGCGTGACGTGTTGTTGAAAGATGAGTGATGCCGATTTAAGTCTCTGAGCGTTGGGATACAAGATTATCATTTATAAAATTTGGAAGAAAAAGAAAACTAAAGAAAATATGAAAAAACCTTGATGTGTATTGTGATAGTGGATCGTTTAGCATTTTTAGAGTTAATGAGGGCAATAGTCTATATTGTTGCATTTTATACATTTTTTATTGTCCATTTAAGCACTTGGACTTATACACGCAAAATGCACCAAAGGTCAATAGCCATTGCATTTGTACCTTTATATCTTTCTGGGCTGTTCTCATTAATGCAAATTTGATGTATGTGACTGACCTCTGATTGGCTGTCCTGAAATGAACGCCATTCAAAAGGCCTGAACTGATACACTCCTTATAACATCAGCATGGCTGATGTTATATTTGTAACATACGCATTGTTTGTCATCACAACGCTAAAACAGTAAACTCCAGATTTTAGACAAAACCACTCTGTAACAATAGACCATATGGTGAGGAACGTGCTCTTTACTGGGGTTTGCCCTAAGATGCTGCATTTTAATCAGCTCTAGGACAAGAAGCGCATTGGCAGTGTCGCAACTTTAAGCAGGACAACCAGATGGAACGCCAGCTTGCACACTTGAAATCTTGAGAAATGTACAAGATGGAATGGATAATACCTCTTGTAGGTACAAAGTGTTCTTGAGGAAAATAATGACATGTACATGGGAGAACTTGGCATGTGAATAAGCTGTGCTGCTCTATAGAGAGTCAAAGCTAGCTCAATGCTAACAATGCTAACATTGCGATTAGCCAGCAACAGCATATCGTTTCATATCTATTGATTTGTGTTTCCTCTTCTTCTTGCTCTTCATCAGTGTGAGAGAAGATTAGAAGATAGTCTAGTGTGTGGAACAATTGCCTGTGAAACTGACAATCACAAAGTTGCACGTTCAAATGTACTGAGGCACATCATATTTGAATCATAATCAATTATGGTGCTAAAACTTTATATCCCAGGAGGCAGTTTAACATTAATGTAATGGGGAGTGGGAGGACCACCTCTCCCCAAAGAGAGAGAGAGAGGACAGTTATACTGAGTGATGAGAATAGAGAAAGAGAGTTTCTGTTATTCCAGGAAGAGCACAAAAGACAAAAACAAGCAAAAGAGACAATACAGTTGTCAGATAAGCAGATAAATAAAGTCCATCTTCGTCATTCCCCCTGTTTTTATGGCGCTTCCCGTGTTGTTAATTTTTTGGAGATGTGTCTTTAATTGAACATGATGCAATTTTCCATAGATGCAAATTTACGGAAACACATTTCCTGGGAGGGAAACGTCTGTCTGGTCGTCTCGGCTTTGACAGGGCGGCTGACGGTGTGTGATTAGAGTCATCTTTCATTAGGCTGACAGTTGTCCTTGATATAGACAAACATACACATACACACACACAGACACACACACACAAGAGCTCACATATACAAGCAAGCACGTCTTTTGTCCTTTCTCAAATCCCCCGTCTCTGCTTCCTCTCTGTTGTTCTCACTTTCTCTTCTACATAAATACATGTGTGAATGTGCGTATGTTTATTCGCACATACTGTAGATACACACTGGTATGTGCATGTCTATTTGCATATATCACCCACACAAACCCTCTCTCTCACACACACACACACACACACACACACACACACACACTCATATTCATCCAACTGGAGAATAGCTGTGACTATTGTAAGAGTAAAACGGGAGAATTGTTTGTGACTTAAGAGCTGTTTGCTCCTCCTCTACATCCCCCCCCCCCCCCTCTCTCTCTCTCTCCCTCTCTCTCTCTCGCTTTCTGTGTTTCATACATATGAAAAGCATAAGTGTGTTCAAAGCTCCAGAATGCTGCAGGCCCTTATATAAGCATCCCATCTGCGACAGCTGCACCATTTTAGACTCATCTCCGCCACATTCACTCCATCTGCAACACATTCACTCCATTGCTCCATCTTTACCAAGTTAACTTCACCTCCAACGCCTCTCCCAGCAGCTTCATCCAGGTAAAAGCCATCCTGGAACCACTCAGCTACTCAGAAAAACAACGCAAACACACCCCAATGATCACTGAACACACCTCAGAATCTGAAGAGCCAGCATATCCTTACTTTTCAAAATATGTATTTATCTATTTATGTATTTGGGCTGGAAGGACTATCTTAATGCTTCAGCAGACCAAGACATTCTGGACATGCTTCCAACTCTGTGTACCCAGTTTGTGTTCTGAACCGTTTCTGCTCCAGCACGACTCTGTCCAAGTGCAAAGAGCAGCTCCATAAAGACATGGCTGGAGGAGTTCAGTGTGGACGAACTCGTCTGGTCCACACAGAGTCCTGACCTCAACCCCATCCAGCACTTTTGGGATGAACTGGAACGGAGATTGTGATCCAGAACTTCTCGTCCAACATCAGTGTCTGACCTCATAAATGCTACAGAATGAAGGGAAACAAATTCCCACAGAAACTCCAGAATGTTGTGGAAAGTCGTCCAAGTACAATGGAAGCTGTTAGAGCTGCAAAGGGGGACCAACAGCATATCAAAGTCTATATCACATTCCTACTGGTATAATGGTCAGGTGTCCCTAAACTTTTGTCCATACAGTGTATCCACACACACACACACATCATAACATGTGTCTAAACTGCCTTAAAGGCTTGAGCTCATTGAACTCTAGATCATAAAGCACAGAGTTTGGATTAAGATGTTTAGTCCCCAGTCACTCATTTTGAGGTTAAAGTTTTGTGTACACCAGTGCCCCCTACTTTACTCTTTAAGCACATTACGCTTTAGGCTTTGTATCAGTTTGGAAATTTCACACTCAGTTTGCTCAAACTCACATTTAGCCAAAACATTCTTATGAACCTCCCCAGATGTTTAACGAGGTCACATCTGGCTCTGTGGTAAGACACACAATCTCCAGTTGTACACAAACGCAGCGAGAATTCACACAGTGTATAATTACACTATAAGAAAAACAGACAAAATCAACATAATAAGGGTTTGATATTGACTAAAGGGAAGATGCAGGGTGAGCCAGAGTTTCATAACACCAGAACGCTACTACATAATGTTGACATAAGCATGTAATTAACATCTTATGCTAATTTTATGTCAGGATATTGAACATTGAAATATCAGGTGTATGACGGTGTATAAGAGGTGCCAGGTTATAATTCATGGTAACATGACTGGGCTTCAGACAGGATGTGTTTATAGCATGTCTATGTCACTGTCATGAAGTTAATTTTCATAGACACTCGTTTGGTAGCTGTAAAATGGAAAAAAAAAACTTTCATCTCAAAGAAAATGAACATGTTTTAGTTTGAGAAAACATGACATAGAAAACTGTTTAGATCTTAGCTTTTTTCAAAAACCAAAGTAAGTACTGACAAGGCCCTGTTCTGACAATAAAGCCAGCGTCTGAGCATTTTATACTTTTGTTGTGATGTCAGCACGCAAACCTTCAAACCTTTCAGGTGTTTGAGCAAAAAAAATCTGTCTTTGAACAACAGCTTGGAAAAGCAAACTGTCCGTTTTTTACTTAAAAGTCACTTGAAGGGACACTGATAAATATAAAGGCGAATACGCCCTGGAAAAGACTTTGATGAACGTGAGGCTGAAGGTACAGTACCGTGTAAAAGTCCTGAGCCACGCCTTTCCTGTACAGTTCGTCTGGGTTTTGTTGTCGATGCAAAAATAAGATTTTAGTCCTGTCAAACTTTGCCAAATGTAGAAGATTGTGTAAAAGAAACGGGAGCAAAGGTTTTACTGTGACATGCTGCAAAGTGTCTAAAGACACAAGGAGCCTAGATGAAGGAGTTCCAGCCACTCAGCATTCAGCACCACCAGTATACTGATCACCACCTGACAGGATGCGTTTGTGCTTATTTATATTATTTTCCAGTGGTCCATTATTTCCTCATTACTTCCGCAGACATAACTGTTTGCATTGCCGTTTAATAGGCCCATTTAGGAGAATGGACAGTGTCCAGCCTCTGGTTTGTCATTCAGTTCTGCAGTTATTCAAGCTGACCTGTTCCATACACAGTACAGTGTCTCAAGATTTCTTTATAATTTACTTTGAATTACCTTGTTGGTCTGTCAAAAGATTAAATGGGAGCAAATGTTTCACTGCAAAAGGCCAAGGCGCATCAGAAGTATTTTTAATGTGAGGAGGATTGCTCTACACGTGGGATTTGCGTGGGGGCGGGGTTTGGGCGTGTGTGCAAAGGCTTGTCCTTTTAGGGGGTGGGAGTGTTTGGAAACCACAATTGAATCTTGAATCTTGAATCTTTGGTGAAAGAATCCACTCCATTCAACCAATAGAAGAACACAAATCACTGGAAATCCACTCCAGGATTTCCTCCAACTCACCACATGCAGGTGAACAGAATGGTCAGTGCAGAGACAGGCTGCTGGGATTTTCAGTGGTGTGCGTTCTTCTACCGGTTTAGTGGGGTGGATTCTTTCACCAAAGATTCAAGATTCAGCCGCACTGTGGGAACTAATTTACATTAAATATTGGGGAGTGTCCAAACTAATAATTATGAAATGTGAGGGGGACATGCCCCCCTCTGACAAAGAGACTTAAAGGTCCTTCAGGAAACCTGGAGAACTGTTCCTCAAGACCACATTAAAATGCAAGAAAGTCTGGATCTATGGAAGCAAAAATGTGAAGAAATGAGATTATTAAAGAGACAGCATTGTAAAGAACACCCAGCAGAAGGTGAGGTGTGTCTGAGTACATATTGCCTTCTCCCACCGTTCTGCGTCTGGTGGATTTTCTTTATTGTGCAGAGCAGGGAGGCAGCAGCTGAAGCTGTAAGAGATGCTCTGGCCTTCGCGCTTCCCTTTCTAAGAGATGGAGAAACGTCTTAAAGGCCAAACTCCTCTGACACCCGCAGGAACACTTTCATGTCTGCTTTGTGCTTTTCCGTCCTGATAACGGCCATCACACGGAACGGTCAGTTGCTGTTTCTCCACCAAAGCTCAGAGATAAGAGCTTCCTTCAAAATTGCCAGGCTGCTTTCAAGACAGTTTCCATATCATTGAAAACTCCCATTTATATTCCTTTTGGCATGTTAAGGGATGCAAACCTGGCTAGCTCATCTACAAATACTGTTCTAAAGTTTTCTTTGCTTCTTGTTTGTTAGTGTGTTCTTGAATAAGAGTTCTCCAGGCTTCCTGAAGGACTTCCAGAGACTCTCATTTCCAGTCCAGACACTGAACCGGACCAGTTTCAGAGGAATGTTTCTGCTGGTTAAGACACACAGTGACCTACGTATGAATCATTCAAGCAG
>JBBKCR010187211.1:0-13886 GCA_037577295.1 Ladigesia roloffi | reverse complement strand
GGCCCTGTTACGGGCTAGAAATATTTTAATAAAGGATAAGGGGGGCAAAATTCTAATCTTTCATGGTGCCCAAGATTTCTGACGGCACCCCTGGCCAAATCCATTCGTGCATCAATTTGCTGGTATCTTTAACAGTAATTTCTTTTAAGTAATTACACTTTTGTTTACTTACATAAACACCCAGTAACTCACCTGGAGCTCTGGCTAATTTCCCGTTCAGAAATACTTATTGATTAAAAGCGTATTTGCATATTGCAGCCTTTTGCGATAGCAGTATTGCAGAGAGTGACATCGTCGTAACGCTCAGCAATCTATTGTACAGCCCTACCAGAGAGCACGCATTAAAGGTTGTCAGCCTACTCCAGCTGATCTCGGACTGATCCACTGAGCCCAGGCAGCATCCGCTGCATGTCATGGTGTGATGGCACACACTTACAACGAGCCTGACTTCACTCTGTGGAATAAAGACACGCATTGACCCCTCTCCTTGCTTCTATTCGCCATGGGGAGGGTTGCTAAGGCTGCCCATGAAGTGCCATGCAGTGATAGATACAGTACTTATGGCACCCGTTCCAGGCTGCAGGCATAAAAACTGGCGATGCATGCAGCCGCTGCAGCCCCTGATATGAGATATTTTGCCAGGATTTGCCTTCAAATTAGGTGGGCCGAGCCAGCTGGAGCTGAATGCAACCGGTTTTCCTGCACACACGCCCATTCCATGAAGCCCAGCACTTTTGGTCCCAACGCAGGGCATTTAAGCGGCACAGCCAGGACATCACAGCCCACTCACAAACATATTTACCACCCTGCAATCACACCGTGGTCAATATGAGCCTCGAAAAGGTCAACGACACACTGAAACCAAGGCTCGTTCCTATCCCTGTGAGAAGATGCGTATTGCTGACAGCGTTCTAATTTCGTTTTAAATGTAAAAGACTAAAATTCGATTTCCGCTTCTCGCCTCCAGTTTTGACATCTCCTCACTCTGACAAAAACCCTTAAAGGCCACAAGAAAAAATTACAAGAATATAGCATCCTCTCTCTGGAATCACCTCCCAGATTCAGAGACGCCCAGCTCAACCTGGACAGTTAGCTTTAGCCACCAAGCTAACCAAGCTAACCGGCTAACTATACAGCTACCGAGCCGTTTATTTCTTAACCCTGCCGCATAACTGGCACCCTAGCGCCGGGGTTGGGAGCCCGATACGCCTGCAACGTTATCCGAGTCTATAAAGTGTGCTTTACAGTCACAGGTAATTTTATTTTTTCCATATTTTCCTCAGACGACACCAGCGCTTACCTTCCCCACACTGGAAATCCCCACCAACCGCTCTGGGCATGCGCGACGCCATCCGTTTCACACGTGTGAGCGTGAACCAGCAAAGTCCGAATTGTGAACCGATTCAACCACGGCGACTCAGTCAGGTCATATTTTTCCAAAATAATGTTCGTTTTTAACGTTGTAATGTTATACATTATTTATTGCTAACATTACAAAACAACTTCTTTGCATCGACTTACAGAGAACAAAGGTGTTATTTGAACAGTTTCTTCAAAAAAATAAATTGATTCATATTTTCCAATTGAATCGATTGGATCACTACGCAATGTTTACGTCTCACGGACTCGTAGTTAAATGTGAATGATGCTTTTTGTTTTTATTCCATCAAAGACTGGTACCAAAATTGCTCGTAAATTGGTCGCACTTATTTTCTAGTCCCAAATGATTCAAACTCAGCAGCGAATGGATCACAATTCCCTAAACGTCTCTTCTAGGATAGCGTGTATTAAAAAATTGGATTTATTGATTCAATTCAAAATTTTAAACTGATTCAAGCATTCTGAAGTTTTTGAGATACTAAGATACATGTTAAAATAAAGATAAAACGGACTGCATGTTTGTATAAAATTTAAGATCATTGTGATAGTGACAGATTGCATAGGTTCGTATAGTATTGGTTCGTATAGTATAATAGTAATAATAATAATAATAATAATAATAATAATAATAATAATAATAATAATAATAATAATAAGACATTACTACAACTACACTTCATTATTATTGATGTTGTTTTTATAAGTGCGTATATGTACAAATGTATCAGTGCAAAATCTGTCAGTGCAGCAAAAGTAGAGTCTCACCGTAATCCTAATAATTGTATTGGCATTTCTTCCTAAAAAAAAAAGTAATTATTATCTTTAAAAATAAATAATAGATGGAAAGAGATAGATAAATAGATAGATGGTGGGATGGATAGATGGATAGATGGATAAATAGATAGATGGATGGAAAATGAGTTAAGGCAACCGGTCCGCCTCCTGCAGGTGGCCACTGGTATTACTGTCTCTGGGTTAAGGCTGCTTCCTGCACTGGGTGTGTGTGTGTTTTGAGGACTGGAGCCATGCTAGGAGCATTTAGCCGAGCACAATCTGCCCCCAGACCTGGCGGAGGGGATCGGGACATGGAGTTTACCTGCCCGGTGTGTCTGGAGATCTTCGACAGCCCGATGGTCACGCAGTGCGGACACACGTCAGTATCAGAGTGATTAAAATGAGTTTGCGCTGCTCGACCGGCTCGCTGGTTGTGGTGGTGTTTGTTTACTTTTAAGTTCTCAGCGCAGGACACTTTCCGCAGGGTAGGCTGATGACATGTGCCGTGAGTTATTACATCTGTTTGCATTATAAACCGTCATATTTTATATAGATTTATATTTGCTGTAAAGTGCGGCCTAACGATTTACTTTCAGTTTTGTTTTCTCGCAGCGAGCTGGAGTCCCAGGTCTTTACAGCTACGAATTTTCTCCCTGTCGGACTGCGTCCCTTTTCTTTGCCTTTTTCGTCCGTTCGTTCTTTTTTTTCTTTCTTTCTCTCCCTGTCCATTTTCTCACTTTCTTTCCCTGTTTGTGTCTTTCTTTCTCTCTTTTACTTAGTCATTTTTTCTCTCTCTCTATCCCCTCCCCTCACCACATTATACAGTCCAGACACAAGTTTCATGCATGTAATATGTGATGTATACGCGGTTTATACGCACTTTTATCTGAGAACCATCCTCAGCCGCCCCAAACATAAACAACACAGCAGAAGGTGAGGAGGTGCGGACATCACTGTCTCCAGTACTCATATGTGGGTGGTTTGAAAGTAGCCAATCCAAGGTTGCTCTTTGTATCTGTATTTGTTAAAAGTGATAATTATACGTATTTGTATTTGTATTCGAGTAAAATTCATAAGGCAGCATGCAAACGACGTCAGAATCTCAATATCTAAAAGTGAAAGTGATCAATTGGTCACACGTGAACACATCACTGCACTCAGTGTGAACAGCACAAACATCCTCCTCTGCATTTAAACCCATTCACTAAGCGAAGTAGCGGGCAGCCATGAATTCTGCACCCATGTGGAGAACTGTGTGGAAACGGTACTTTCTCAGGGTACCAGGGTTTGTATTCGGGAGCACCCTATATATATATGTATAGTAATTTCTGATTATTTCTTACAGGTTCTGCATGAGTTGTCTTCAAGTGTGTTTGAGGCCCCACAAGCCGGTTTGTGCTGTGTGCCGGTCTGCTCTGCAGGAGTGGACTAAAGCTGCTGATCTGGAGGGTTTAATCCACACTGTGTCCAGACCCTGTAAGGGCTGTGGAGAAGAGGTGTGTTCACTTCCATCTTTCCAAAATATAATTTTCACCTAAAAAATCACAAAAAAAACCATATTAACAGACAAATATATATATGCAATAATATTTATCACATTTTCATAATGTTCTACATCCACCAGATCAAATGAGATGTGTGGGAGTCCCAAAGTATTCCAAAGCAACCCACTATAGTCATGCATGAACACAACACAGAGCAGCACAGAATACAATGTGAATAGTTGTGAATTTTATTGTCTGCATTTAGCTCATCAATTAGCACCCGGGTAGTAGTGTGTGGAGACGGGGATCTCCTCAAGTTACCTCAGTTGTGCCACTTGCAGTCCTGGGATTCAAAACAATGATCTGACAATTGCAAAGGACAAATCCTTAACCACTAGGCCACCAGCCCCCCACAAAATGTTTGTTTTTAGTTTAGCACTGGAGCTGTGAGGCTAACATTTCTCACAAACATCCGAAGTAAGTAGAGACACAAATTGTTTTTACAAAAATATTTAATCAAATCAAAACAAATCCAGCTCAATAGTTCAGACTTGTGGATATTACGGATGAGCGAGTACAGCATTATCTGTATCTGTATCTGTACTCGGACTGGGCGGGGCCTGTCCCGGGAGTGGGCGGGGTTGGACCTGGAAGCAGGTCGGGTTGTTTTGACATGGGCGACTTTAACCGGTATGTTATTTGAAGCAAGCAATTGATATGTATTGATCAGAAATTTTTATATTTATTGCTGATTAGAAAACTATGTACATGACAGCATCAGCATTGGGCTTCAGATTAGTGGTTTTGATCACGATAACAAACAAACTACATACAGAACAAGCTTTGCAGCAATGAATACAACACATGCGGTTGCAATTACGAAGTAAAATGTAAAGAACAAGAGTTTTCATCTCAAGATAACTCTCTTTTTTTAACTTTTATTTGTTTTATGATCATTGTGATTTTTTAAATTATTTTTATTTCCACACTAGGTGAGTAGTGTATGTAGCTTAATTTGTAATATTATTTATACCACTACTACTTTTATTTTTAAAATTAAAATACAGCAAGAAAGTGTCACTCAGTTAAAGCCAGCAGGTTTAACAGGTTTAACTAATGGGAGAGAGAATAGGAGAGAGAATAGGAGAGAGAATAGGAGAGAGAATAGGAGAGAGAATAGGAGAGAGAATAGGAGAGAGAATGGGAGAGAGAATGGGAGAGAGAATGGGAGAGAGAATGGGAGAGAGAATGGGAGAGAGAATGGGAAAGAGAATGGGAGAGAGAGAATGGGAGAGAGAGCTCCCCTAGAATTGCTCCTGTCCTCCCTTGTGCCCCCCCTGCTCTGAACAGCCAAATATTTAAATATATATTTTTTTAGAATCTCGACATGCGCTGGCTCGAAAAACAAAACTATCGCTACTTGTGTTCTACACGGACTACTTAAAGAGCCACACGTGCGCTGACACACCCGCAGAACCCAAGGAGGGAGGGGTACACCAAAAATCTACAGCACAAAAAACTGGAAATTTAAAATTTTGCCAATATTTGGATGAGAAGCTGGGACAAATTTCAGCTCTTAAAAAAAATTTATATAAGCAATATGATAACGTTTGAGAACAACAATAGTGTGATTACTCAAACTGACAGAGACATAATGTAAATTATTATTATTATTATTGTAATTTGTTATTCCCTGGTCACTCTGGTAGGTCATTTTATCCAAGATGAAGGAACATACTGGGAGTTGCTCTAAATATGGGGACTATTTCCAAGAAAGCCTGATCAACATTGCGAAGAACCAGCCTAAAGTAGTGAGGTGATGTTCACACTGTCTGCTTCTGCACCAGCATTAACATGGTTGTGCGTGATTAAGATCACTCATTGTTAACTGAACTGTGGCATGACTCCGTCATGTTCTTCTCCATCTGTAGCTCAGTTCCAAACCGCCACACATTCACCTGCCCGTACTGCAGTCGCAAGAACTTTGACCAGGACGGCCTGGCACAGCACTGCACCTCCCAACATGCCCAAGATCCACGCCAAGTGGTAAGGATCATGTTATATTTCAGTCATGTGTGTGTGTTTGTCTGTGTTTGTCTTTGTTTGTTTGTGTGTGTGTGTGTGTGTTTTGTGTGGTTGGTGGGGTCAAGGCTTTAGAATTGGGTTACGATACACTGTCTTGTGACTCCTGATCATTGCAATAATTAAAAACAAAAAACTTATATAAAACTGCTGTTTACAGTCAGTGTTAGGACTGGCATTTGATATGTCTTGCTGATGTGTGATTTTCTGAAGAATTGTACCAGTTACTAGTGTTACGACTCTATTGCACATCCACGTGCTAGGCACGTAACACTAGCTACCAGAATTTAGTAATGGAAAAGCAAAAAAAGGGAGTGAAAAACCACGGTATGAAACCAAACTGAACTGAGTCGAACCGAACTGAACCAAACCAAGCTGGTACCAGTCAGTGGAAAGCCCCCGTTACTGTACTTTAACACTGACTTGCAGGTTCCGCAGGTCATCGTGCTCTTTGTGTGTCTAGAGTGAAGTATCTCCACACATGTGGTGTGTCTGTATTGCCCTCTACATACCAACGGTACCACCCCGTTTATTAAGAGACCTTTTATTTAACAGTCATGGAACGCGCCTTAGCATCAGCCAATCAGAGGCGGAGATTGCATTGTGTCCACGAGTGTAGACAGAGAGGAAAAAACACACATGCCAACTTCTCTCAGGGGGCATCCACATGTGCCTCTGAAGTCGACTAGTCAAATTTTCTGTTAATGCCCTAGTGCAAGGGTTGCAAACTCCAGTCATGGAGGGTCATGGTCCAGCACGTTTCAGTGATTCACCCGCTCAGAACCACCTGGTTCATGCTCTAGGTTCCAGTCAGGTGACAAATTAAAATAAATAATTTCTCATGTTCATTGATTGTTACTTTATTATTGCTTATGGTGTCAGACTGTTTTTTCACGAAAGCCACAAAAATGACCTTTTAACAGTTATAAATTGGTCAATTCCTCCCACAGTTTGGTTTGATTGGCGATTCAGGGCTAGTCTCATCAGATATGAAAATTTGTCTCCACAATACATACTCTTGAATTTTTTCTTTGCTATATCACAGTTTTCCAATGCATTGTTACACTTCTCTCTTCTAAATTCATGTTAATTGGTTGATTTTTGTGTTGCATTTTAAAATGGTTTTGTCCTTAGCTGATGCGGGTATTTATTAACATGTCAAAAGAAATAAATAGATTATATATTTTGAATCAAATCACCAAGTTTTTGATGGCATTTCAGTGCATGCTTGAGTTTTGACATAGAAACATGTTTATTTATTGAATTATTTTTTTAAAACAACCTAATTTTCATAATGTTTCACCTCCATGTGTCTGCAGGTATGTCCTATCTGTGCCTCCATGCCCTGGGGAGATCCAAATTACAGAAGCGCAGACTTCTTTCAGCACCTCAGAATAAGACATGCTTTCTCCTATGACACATTTGTGGTAAGAATGAATTCCATGGCCTTGACTGCTGGTCCCTCCACATTAGTCTGAAAAAGCTCTGTGTTAAACTGACTTGATACTAATTTCCACATGATTAAAATACAGCCATGAGAAAAAAAAATTGCGGCAGTGTGTGTGTGTAAAGTGCACAAGTTTCTATTCTTTTTTTTGAGCTATTGCAGTGCGAGTTGTGTAAAAAAAATAAAGAAACGCCCTTATATGTGTTGAGAGTGCAGTAGTGTTTGTAGGGCAGCTTTTATGTGTGCTGTATGTGCTTTCCCACTCTTTCCTCATGTCTTATATCCCATTTTAGTCTGTCCAATATTTTTTTTTTTGTATTGAGCTGTCTTTATCATCTCATCTGTTCATTTCTTTATATCGGGAGTTGTTGAGAATTTACAATGCCTTAATATTACTCTCATGGCAGTTATGAATCCCACCATCACAGCCTTAAACTCTTTACTATACACCTTTGGTAATTCTAGCAGACAGAGTCAGGGTTTGAGGGGTAAAATAAAGCCTAGCCATTTGCCCAAGAGATCAAGAACAATACCCGCATGTATACTCGCCTTTTGTAATTCCAACACGGATCAGTATTATATAGTCCAGTTATGTTTAGTGTAACTAGGGTCCAATAATGTCTAAATATAACTTCATACTGAATAAATTGAACTGTAACTTCCCTATTTTATTTCCCCTGGAAAGTATTCGTAACCATTAATCTTTTCTAATATTGCAAGATCAATCTTTTTGTCAGATTATCCTCAAATTATTGCATGTATCTGTGAGAACCCGACCACAAATTCTATAAAATTGTGAAGCTTTTTGGGTTATAGGTGAACATGGATAAAATAATTTGTTAAAATCACATTCCTCAGTTGCAAAAACGTCCAAAAACTCTCTCCTTCTCCTGTATCATACTTACTCTTAAATTCTCTTTGAGTATGTCATAAACACCCCAATTCCAAATAAATCCCCAATAATTTTTACTCCTTTAGGTTGCCATTGTTTCCCATACATCATCATTGTTCCTATCTGAGGATTATGCCAAATTGAGGAGTATGACTTAATGTAGTGTGATACTTTAATCTTGTTATTTAATTTTGATTCCTTGAAAAAATACTACAGGGTTTGTGTTTCTTTTTTGTTATTAACTTTTTATTATTATTTTGTCACTTCGACATCCTTCAAAATACAGGAAACCAATAAACAGAGCATGGTTATTCCAAGGATCACTTTGATCGATACATCTATATTTTCTCCTTGATGTGATAGAATGTGCATACCTTAAAATGGTTAAACCAAATCCCTCCCTATAATTATACAGTCAAGATCAGAATTCACATGGTTCCAGGGATAGTGGAGTTTGGCTATTCCAAATGACATGCTATATAATCTAATATCAGGCAGTCCTTATCCTCCCTTGTCTCTGGGCGAAAACACATCTTTAATCCCAGTTTTTTCTCTTTCAAACAAAACTATTTTACTATACTCTCATACTATTTAATTGCCCTTTCTGAAATATGTAATGGTAGCATCATAGAGAGATAATTGACTTGAGGTGACACTACCATTTTAAGAACATTAACCTTCCACACTAAGGATAATTCCAATGCTTTCCTTTTGTCAAAATTAAGTTTAATTTTGATTAGTAAGGGTTCAGAATTCAGAATAATTATTGCATCAATATAAAAACTCAATTTAATAACAAGATAGGTCATTAAAACCATCTAAATCCAAACCTTGTAACTGTATACGATTGACATGACCAGAAACAAAAGAGTATGCATTTATAACTTCTATTATTGAGGGTAAATTGTTTAAAGGATCCTTAAGGATCAGTAAAATATCGTCAATGTAACGGCAGGTGCCCGCTAGAGGGCACCCATAATTTTCTGTTTCCATAGTTTTCTGTTTTTCGTTTGAACTCCCTGAGTCGTAGTGTCAGCTGGGTGGTGAAATCAGGGGTAATAAGGTTTATTATTTAAGTTCTGTTTGGACCTGGCAAAGCTGGTTCGCTCCACCCTCACACCCAGCTCAGTTTCCAGTTTGTCCTGAATCGTTCTGTTTTGATTCCAAAAGCCCTCGAGCCTATTTTATGAGATTTGGAAATAAAGAAACCTAAAGAGAAAAACATGTCTGCTTTTACTAAGCGTAAAGCCACCCCACGTGACAGTCAACATATAGCACTTATGTTCCTTCCCTGCCATCCAGTCTGCTTAAGTTTACAGAGCAGGATTTATAACTGTGAGGAGTACAAATAAAGACTCGGGCATGGCACTCTATAGCAGCCTAGCCAGAAAAGGCAAAGCCGAGGGGTATGATGGACATGAGAGCAGCTTCAGACACCAGCACACCTCAACTCTACCCTCAGCAAACATCAGTGAACATGAGAGGTGGCGGAGCGAGAGCACCAGAATCTCAGTTTCTTTGAAACCACCACCTCCCAGCCCTACACATTTCATCTAACAGGAAAGTACATAATTGCAGAAAGCCTGATTAAACGTAGGTTTACAGCCTGGAGTTGAAAACTGAGACTGTGTTTGAGTCCCTTTTGGGAAGAGCAGCAGATCCTCCCTGCTGCTAAAGCTTTCATAAGTCTGAGGATGTGCTAAGAGCCAGCACCTTGAGATCTGAGTGAGTGTAGAGTTTCACGGAGGTATTCGGGTGTGAGGTCGTTCAACAGTCAACAAAAACAAATGAAGTCTTCATAGTATTTGGCTACTGTTGTCAACTTCTAGTGAAGACTCTAGATGCCACAGTCTGGACTAGGCTGTTACAGCAATTGAGTCTGATGGTAATAAAGGCATGGACTAATTATTTAATAAAAGAAGGAAAGTTGCCAGTACTTACATGTATGTTGAATATACAGTCGAAATGAATCTAAATCTCTAATACCGAGATTGTTTACAGGAACCACCAAGATCAAGTATTAGACCTGACTTTTTGTTTCTAGCAGCTTTTGAATCCAGAAGAAAGACCTCTGTTCTCTGCAGTGAGCAAGAGAAAGTTGTGTGACATCCAGTCTTTTATATTTTTATACCGTCCTCTATCTTAGTTATTCTGTGTTTGTCATCTGGATTGACAGAGATATAGAACCGTGTGGCATCAATGTAGCAGTGGAAGCATGTTTCTGGATAATCAAAACTATTGGCAGCATGTATGAAGTAAATAAAAGTGGTCCCAAATCAGACCCTTGGGAGACACCATAATTGACTTGGGTATTGTGCATTGCCCATTATCTCTTACATACAGTCAGGTAAGATCTAAACCAGGGAAAACTGTTCCAGTGACTCCGACCAGATTTTTCGGTCTTATCTAGTAGAATAGAATGGTCAGTAGTGCCAAATGGTCAGTGGCAAGTTCAAGCAGAACCAGGAAAGAGACAAATACTTTGTCGGCGAACAGTAAAATATAATTTACTGTCTTTACTAAGGTTGGTTCTGTGCTGTAATGAAGACCGGAAATGTATATATATATCTCTAGTTCTTATGTAGTAATGAACATAGCTGTTGTAAAAATTTTAATAACAGATGCTTGATAACTGCTAGTTTAAAGGTTTTTTGTAGATGGCCAATACTAAGTTAGGAGTTTTGTGCTGGTGGAAGCGGTCTGTTAATTACAGGTAGGATTTCTTTAAGCAGTTTTGCCTGTCAGACTGGATTATAAGATAAGTTTTGAATACCATCTGCTACTGCTAAATCAGGAAGTGTATTAAATACCCTAAAGAAGGAAATAAGGTTACTGCTGAAGTCACTTAATAATGAATGCAAGTAGTTTTTCAAGTTTAAAGTTTATTTATATAGTATATTGGTATGCACTGAAGGCCATTCAGTTTGCTTTACAGAAATGGAAAATAAAATAACAATGAATTAAAACAAGACCAAATAAAATTAGATCATGGGAGGGATAAAAGAAATAAACGAATATATTTAAGAAAATTAAAAGTGAAGTAAAAATGCAAATATTTAAAAGAAGGCAGAGGAGACTAGTGCAGATTTGAGCTGCTTTTTAAAGCTGGCTACAGTAGGTGCAGATCTGAAAGTGTAGTGCTTGTTCTAGTTTAGTAGTTATGATGTTGCATATGATAATGATGATTTTTTTGCATGTAATAGTGATATTACACACAGTTAGAGGTTGCGTATTTTAGTTACAGCAGGGGAATGTACAGCTTATTTTGTGGATGTGTTTTTGGTTTATAGAGTCTAATGGGCTATAGTGTCTCATTGTGTGTGTTTAGCGTTACAGTGTCTGATGGGCAGTGATGGGAATAACGACGTTACTAACGGCGATAACAGCAATGTTTTTTATTAATTTTATATTAAATTGGATATATTTTTTAAGTAATGCTAGAATTACTTTGCCTGGTAATTAGTTACTTTTATAATGATGTAACTCAGTTACTAACGCAGTTACTATTTGTGAAAAGTAACTAGTAACTATAACTAATTACTTTTTTAAAGGTACCTGCCCAACACTGCTGATGGGTGAGTGTGTGACAGGGGAGGAGTTACAGACTATTGGATGTGTGTGTGATGGGAAATTAGTTATAGAATGTATTGATTGTATAATAGCTGGGGAGTTAAATGGGTGATGGGTGGGTATGTGATGTGGATGAGTTATAGAGTGTGGTGTGTGGGTGTGTGTGGGGGGGGTTATAGAGTCTCATGTGTGAGTAAAAGTGGAATGGGAGGCATGGAGGTAGGATGTTTTGGGAAATTTTGATGGGTCTGCAGCTAAAATTACTTCTCCGTTCATCTACAAACCTGGAGTGAATGTATTTGAGACATTGACTACTTCAGTTAAATTAATAAAGCATTAATAACAGAGTCTTTAATTTTGGTATGTTGATATACGATGGTGAGTATTAAGGTTCGTAGATGGTGAGGTTTTTTTCATCGTAAACCACACAAGTGAATACAGAAGAACAAAAACATCATCGCCCTGAACTGGAGTGAGATGACTTGTTCTCTGGTGCTTTTAATGTGTGTGGAGAAACATCCAAAGGATAGGCGGTGTTCCGGTGCCCCACGTATCGGTATTTCTTCTATTCTCTTACATGCTGTTTTCATTTTGTTAATAAATCTGTCATTTCATACTGCATTTTCATTGGCTAATCATTTGATGTAGATCATAGCAGCACACACTGAGATCTCATCCTAAATGTCTTTCACTGTCAGAAAATAATCACAGGAAGTTTTGAACCTCTCTCACAGTATGATGTAGGACCACCGTTTAGGTGCCATGACCTTAGAAATCACCGCCGTTGTTTCACAATTGTCAATATTTCATACAAAACGAATCATAAACTGTACACAAATGTATAAGGCAGGTCCCCACATTGTCAGCCTTTAAATCTTAACTTCATTTTACTTCCTGGCTTTCATCTCAACTTGAGAACTTTTTTATTGTCCATATGTTAATGTTAACATATGGATAATGTAATTCGAGGCCTGGCCCCTTTATTACTCTTGGACGACGCTGTTCAGCACTTTTGTTGACTGCTGTTTTAAATGTGCTTTATAAATAAACTCCCCCTAATTCTGTTTTTTCTACTAAACACTAGGGAAAAATAGGGAAATGTGGAGCTCTTTGCTGTTCTAATCCTTTATTTCTCCATGTGCTCCTCAGGATTACAGCACAGATGAACAGAATATGATTGAAGAAGCCATTCAGCGCTCCCTCATGGACAACTGAGGAAAATAACACACTGTACAAAGCCATATCTGGGTTGAAAACATCTGAATACACTGAATATCAAGCATAATATCTGTTATATGCCATCCTACTTATTCCATATATTATCTATACACCTTATTTCAGTTATATTCTTTTTGAAAAATGTGTTATGTAATAATATAATTTTAAATTACTTTATTAAATTGTAGATTATTTAGATTACAAGTTTAGTTTTGACTGGAATTAATGAAACTCATCCGCCCTGTGCAATAAAAAAATCTTAGTTCTTATTATTACTTAAAATAGATATAAATAATGTATATTAATTAACATATTGTCTAGTTTTTACAAGTTAATACAAGATTTTGGCTTGAAATGTATCAAAATATCTGTTCCACAAATATTTTTACTCAATATAACCACATTTTTAGGAACAAGTGTAAAATAGTTTAAACAGTTGTACAAGATGTCATGATGTTAAGAGAACCTCAAGAGGTCCTAAAACCTCATGTTGGATGTTGATGTGCTTAGACCAGATATCATTTTTGCAATAAAAAATGAGTTGAATATTAATAGTGAGGTTCAGGGCTGTTCAGAAGTGCTTTGCCTAATAAAATGCCTTAATATATGTAACCAAATCAGTGTGTCTATAATACGAAACCACTTACAGATCTTCTGGCAATAAATTGTAATATACAACAGAAAGTTTGGACATTCTGCTGATTTTATATGTGACACCAATCTCTCTGCCTGCAAATGCCTCAGAGGAAAAATCTATAACCTTGTTAGCAATATATCTCCCATGTATTCCTACCTTTCTTGTGACTGTTTCCTTTGACTGGCCAATATTTTGAATGTACTCAATACCTGAGTAAATGACAGCATGAGTATCGGTTGTCAGCTAATTTTTATGCCACTCACATTTGCTTCTTGCACTCTCTTCTATTGTTCATCTCTTGGCGAGTATATGTGATGAATAAAGGAGAAGGAGAGAGCCATATGTCTGTGTACATGTGTAGACAAACTGTGTGTGTGTGTGTGTATATATGTAAAATAAACT
>JBBKCR010187185.1:0-13888 GCA_037577295.1 Ladigesia roloffi | reverse complement strand
TCTCTCTCTCTCTCTCTCTCTCTCTCTCTTTCTCTCTCTCTTTCTCTCTCTCTTTCTCTCTCTCTCTCTCTCTCTCTGAATCTCTCTCTCTCTCTCTCTCTCTCTCTCTTTCTCTCTGTTCATGTACAACCTGTAGATTCTTGCCGCATATCTTTTAGCTTTCGTGTAAACTCAGACTTTGACCAAGCTGATCATTTGCACAGTTACATTCCAGTATTCTACTTGCTTTCCTTCCTTCCTGTCTCCTGATGCAACATTTCTATTGTACAAATGTTTACTTATAGTTTAGTGTTCATATTAAGAGTTTATTCATAAATATGAATATGCATGTCTTTAGTACTGGAGCCGTGTCACCTAATTTCAAAATTTTACTTAATTTTATCCTTATTTCCAATTGACTTCCGGATTTGTGGAATTTAAAATTTTACTCATTATTATAATGTTTGCACATTAATAAATGGAGCGGTTCAGTATATATTTCACTGCGTGTAACTTTGCATGTGACAAATGTAGAACCTTATATTTTGAATCCTGCTCTTGAAAACTCGTTGTAAACACGTATGTAGCTGAGATGACAAAGTTCACCTTGACTTTTAAGTTTTGGACCGTTTTGCTCAAGTCAAGACATGTTTATATATATTATCATATACAAAATGTGATTCAAGGACTAGAAAAAAAAATAGAATAAAACAATTGAAGAATTAAAAGAATACATAGAAAATCGATAAAATAAAATTGCGATATATATTTATAAGAAGGCGAACGGTGACGTTTTTAGCTGCTTTTTAAAGCTTCGTTTTGTTCCAGCAGCGAGATGCGCGGTGTCTAAACGTCATTTCCCCATGTTTCTTTTCAGCAATTTTTCTCTGCTTTCTTTCCTTTTCTATTGAATGTTAGAAAATGACATGAACTGACATGAACCCTAAAAAACTTACCAGTATGTGTCCAGCAAAACAAATGATAAGGATAAGAGAGAGCAACAGGAAGGCCAGGCCAAAGGACACCCCGAGGACAGCAGTCCTGCACAAAACAGAACCTGCACTCAATAAACAGTGGACGTAATACAAGGGCACTTGCTTCGACTCATTAAGGTAGTCATAAACACACACACATACACACACACACATGCACACATCTGGCCTGTCACCTGCGTGTCTTTGTAGCTGTTAGATTTCTCAGCAGTGTGCTGTAAATGGGGAGAGAGGTGGCATTTCTCCGTAATGAGAAACGCTCCATCCTGCCTGTTCTCCACAGATTGACATTTTCCATTATGGCCTAAAAATGTACATATGTTCCTCCATCAGAGCTCCACACAGCTAACACAGACCTCTCTCTCTCTCTCTCTCTCTCTAAATCTATCTCTCTCTCACTCTATCTCTCTCACTCTCATTCTCTCCCCCTATCGCGCTCCCTCTCTTTCTGTCTCTGTCTCTCTCTCACTCTCCTTTCTCTCTTGCTCTCTCTATATATTTCTCTCTTTTTCTCTCTCTCTCTCTCTCTTTTTCCCTTTCTCCCTCTCTCGCTCTTATTCTTACTCTCTCTTTAGCTCTTTCTGTGTTCTTTCTCTCTATATACTTCTTTACCACTCTCCATCTCTCTCCCCCCTCTCTTTTCATTTCTCTCTTTCTTTTGTTCTTTTTTCCCTGTTCCCTTCCTCCATCTCTGGATCTTTTCCCCTTTTGTTGCTGTTTCTCTCTCTCTCCCTCTCTCTCTCTCTCTCTCTCTCTCCCCTCTCTCTCTCGTCCATATCATACTCTCTTCCTAGTGATTTATGAAAACAGAGGCGGTGGAGCCCAGTGGTGCCGCAGGCCGGTAAATCCTGATAAAGCCTCGGATAAAAGCAATTTAATGCCATCAATCATGCAATACTGGACCCTGACGTGAAGGACTATGTTGTGTGTGTGTGTGTGTGTGTGTGTGTTACACTTTATGAACAGTGCAGCAGCAGGGTCAGCTGTGATGGTGGTGTGTAAAGTCTCTGTAATGTCAGTGAACTGCTCAGTAAAGCTCTCCCAAAACACATGCTCTGCCGGTTAGGACCATTAAAGCGATGTTGACATGCACAGTATTTATTCCACTATAGCTTGCACAGTGTCTGTCTGTGTGTGTGTGTGTGTGTGTGTGTGTACAGCCCATGCAGGCCACACATTAGCATGTTATTTGGGTATGTGATCGAGGACAAATTGGCTAAATACCAAACCAACACAGGTCACATGTGGCACAGGTTAGCAGCTTGTTTGCTAAACCTTTAAATGGACTGTCTAAGACTGAGTTCATGACAAAGTGGGCAGTGGGATCAGTCATCCAGCTGATCTCTGCATGTTCACATGACAGGCCCATAGAGCAACAATTTCAGCAATTCATAGCAAGCTTTAGATGCAAGACTCAAATCATTAGTTCTGTCTTTCTTTCCAGGCAACTGTGTTTTGGTGATGCTTTATTAACCCTCCAGCGTCACACGGTTGCGCCCCTTAATAATTCCATTAAGTGGGTTTTGAAATGTTCGGCAATGAAAATTCAAACGTGTTCCAACTTCTGACATCAAAACAAGCCACACATTTAAATTAGAACTGAATTTAGACTTTTTTCCACATGACAGTCCTTTCGTAACTAAACTCAGGTGCAGCTGACACGCCAAATGATGGATGGGGCGAGTGCCATGCAGGACACTCAAGTGCACTAGTAATCACAGACTCACTATTTTATTAGAAACACTAACACATATTTATATTTCACTATTAAGCATAATACACATGCATTATACCTCCAATTCACATCGCCATTCTGTTGGTAACACACCTTTATAAAGCATCCTCATTGAGTATTTTTCACCCCTCCATATTGCTTCATGACTCCGAAGGCAGTGTAGCCATAACAACTACAGAGTGTGTTGTTGTAGAACAAATATAATAATCTGGTAGAATAAGTCAAATCGAATAGGTGACAACAGCATTGAGGCAAGCATTGAGTTTGAACAAGAACAATTCATTACACAGAGTAACAGATTGTTGAAAATCACACAGCATTGAGTTGAACTTTTTAAAAACTTCCCCTTTAAGAGTTAACTCCCATAACTTACAAGCCTAGTTCAAATAAATGAAACACTAACCAAGCAACTCTATTTTAAGGTGTTTTGCCCAGTCAAGCTAAACAAGCTACTGTAATCAACTATTTTTTTTCATCCATGTACATTTGAAGGCAATTAAAAGCTTTTGAGGTGGAGAATGGGAGGCTCTGAGTTGGAAAAGTCACATACAATCAGTCATGTCTGCTTTTGTCTCTGTGCAGCCAAACCCATGCAGGACATGTTGGCATGTAAAAATTATTGAAAAAATTCTAAATAGATGTGAATCTCATGGAATTACATTCATGGAACACCTACAGCTCGTGGGCCTGATGTGGACGTTAGCTGGATAACTTGAAGGACGGAAAAGAGGACATTTTTAAAGTATGTCAATATATCATGTAATCACTCTTGCCATTTCTGAGGCTTCATCCAACACATCCATGGAGAACCTAGGGGAAGCCCTTAGTGGCCACATGTGGTTAGCATGTTCGCAATTTAAATTATTAAAGCAATAAATCTAAGAATTTTTTTTATCAATGTCATGGACAGACACAGGTACTTGGAAGTGTTCGAGGCCTCAGAAATGGAGAGATGAGAGAGAAGGGGTAGTATCAGATGGCCTGTGGTCTACTGAAACATGTTTCAAATAATGTTTGTCAAAGTGTGTTGGATGTAGACTTTAAAAAATGTCATAATTTGGACTGAAATGGTTTAAAGTGCCCAAATCACGAATAAGAATTCTTTCCTTTCTTTTTTTTAAATAAAGGTTTGAAATTGTAGTGTGGAGATCACATATATAGTGGAGTAGGATGTAATTGTGAACTAAAGTTTAAAAATACAACAGAAAATAGGAGATTAAATGAGAAACTAACAGAACATCAATCCAACACAGGGACCAAGAAAACAATACGAAACAAAATAAAGCAAAAATGGACTGGGGGGGTAAATGCGGTGATTTCCATTTTCTGTGAAACTTTTATTCTCACAAACCTCAAAACACAAAAAAACATGATGGCCAAAACACAATACAAACTCCAAAACTCAAACAGGTACCACCAAGGGTTGCATATTGGTGGAAAGACATCCAAATTGAGTCCTCTTTATAGGATATGTGAACACACCACACCCAATCACCAATGCCCACACTGTTATTATTGCCTCTGTGTTGGCGGCCTTTAGTGGTCGGGACGTCACAGTAAAATACATAAACATGAAAATGAATAATGCAAAAAGGCAGAGCAGAACAACCTGAGCAAAAACAGCTAGACCAACCCAACTAGACTCAAAACAGGTTAGTGGAGACTAGCATCAAAACAAGGACACATGGCAGGCGTAAACAATGTTATATATATAAGAAACCAAAAAAAAACAGCATATGTATAAATTACAGATATGGATAATCAACACTGTTCAAACTGCCAAACATAACATTCAATTTGTTTCAACAAAAATACTTCACAGAGAAAATTTAAGCTACATCCAGCTCTTCATTAAAGTGGCTGGGACTTGTGCATGTACTGTGAGCAATAAAAATTAAAAAATGAACTTATTTATGATATTTTTCTCTAAAACTAGATCAGCACTATAACTCCTGAGGTTGTTTGTAAAAACAGACCCTGCTGTCTAAAAAGCCATCGCTGATCATTCTACTGTGACGTCATGTTTCTTTTTAGCTCACAGTGAGACATACTAGGTCCTAAACTACATCCATGCCTCTGCTCCACCTTAATGAAAGTCTTGACGTGACTTGAGAGACGCTTTGGGTGTGAGTTTAGGGAAAAGATTTGAGGTTGGACTTCTAGTGTTTTTTAGCTCTAGTGTTCACTGCTAAACTAAAGGAGCATATTTTGAACTCCAGTCATGTTCTGTTTGTGTGACTTATTAGTATCTGGAGTGAGTGTGAATTAGCGTCATGTAGATTAATGTTTTCATCAAAAGCTCGGTAGTTTGAGGTAGGAATCTCCAGATTCGTTTTGTATCGGATGGTCCAGGTTTTAACTTTATCATCAGAAGAGAGTTGTGGCATCTCTGGTTGTCGTGGTGCGTTTCAAGGGGGTGAAGAATTCTTGGCTTCTATAAGCATTCTTCTGCCTATTAATAATAGTCAGTGTTGTTCTAAAGATTAATAACACAGGTCAACTATATATACTATATAAAATCATCAGAAACCAAAACACACTTTTTAAAAAACAGTTTTTCATGCTGATTTCAGATTTGTTGTTTTTTTTCAGTCATGTGAACTTTTTGAATTCTGTACATTTTAGTTTGCAATAGACCGCAGGCACCAGTCAAGTTTGAATATTTTCAGTGCAAAGTCAGACAGGCGCACACTATGGCAAATAAATAATGATCAGTGTCAGTCAGCTACACTGTTTCTTCAGAAGCTCTTATAATATGATTATTATATGCTAATAATTCCGCTATCATGCAATATATAACCAGCTTCAGTACAAAAACTGTACCTGCAGGAAAAACTACAGACAGATTTGAAATCAGCACGAAAATCACTACAAAACCCACATCAACACATCTCTGATTGTTTTGACCTGAGTAACCTTATTCTGAGTAAAGGAAGCTCATTTGTGTCCGAACTTTGACTGGCAAAATAAAGGAACAGCTTTTATGCTGGAGACACTTTTTTAAACACAACACCAGTAATGCATCGCCATCACAGCCCCTCTGGTTTCATCCTGATGGACGCTGGAAAGCCTGGAGCCATGAGTGCGTTCACACGCTCGCTCTCTTCTCACCAGTGCTACATTAATATTCATATTTAAAAAGCTGAGGAGGGGAAAAAAAGTGCAGATTTATGTACTCCCTCGCTCAACTACAGGTGCAGTGGGTGATATAACGCCCCGCAGACGACAAGACGCTTCCTCTAAGTCATTAATACCAACACTCCCACTCACCATCGGTCTGTGTGAAAAGATGCAAAACACACACACTGAATTTTTCCCATGGTAAATGCTCATGCCATCTGTTGACTGTGGGGAAGCATCAAATCTGTTCTTCTCTTACAGATTAGCATCGAAAGCCCTTTAAAGGTTGATCACTCTGTCAATCCACGGATGATACATGTTGAACGCAGGTGTTTACAAATGGTCTGCTATTCCCATTATCATTACACTTAACTGTGCAATAATAACTAAGCTTCACACACACACACACACACACACACACACATACACATGCACACACATAAACATGTGTACATTCATTTGCACACACAAAGGGATGAACTGCCCATGCTTGTGGTAGAATGAATTTACTTTAAAAAAAGAATTGTAAGTAAGGATGTGCCAACTTAATCCTCAGTATCAGTCTGATACAGGCCAAAATCACTGGACTGGATATCTGAGTCAAAAAACATATATAACTAAACTTTGAGCAATACTCCATAAAGTGAGACACAGAAAAGGACACTAGTGATTGCTTTTACAACTATACCTGGTGTGTAGATGTATGGCGGCGACTCTATTTAATCGTCATTTCATGCTGCATTTTTATCGCCTGGTCCGTAAATGGAGGTTGTAGCAGCACACATATTCTGCAGTGATCGTCCTAAATTTCTGACATTGTAGACAGTAATTGCAGGCTAGCTTAGATCGATATGATGGCCGTATATAAATCTTTCTCACAGTGCGACGTACGTGCACCGTTTAGGAGCCACGACCAAGAAATCAACGCGATTGTTTCATGATTGATCGCCTGGGAGGAGCTCAGAATTGCACATTGTATACCACACCAGGCATTAGACTTGTATAACTGTGTCTCAAACTCATCCCTGCTCTCTATTCGTAAGATTAAAATACAGGTTCCTGCACCCAAACACTGTATAACATGTCTAACAAAGGGTCAGTGGAGTTTCAGCCATGTGTGCAGAACTCCATAATGGAAACATTGTGCTCTGTATGTGCATAGAAAGTTTTATAGATTCGATAGCACATTTAGAGGAAGTAAAGAGCAGTGCCGTTACAACATAGTCACGGGCCAAGGTGACTACAATCCTCTCTGCACAGAGCTAGTTTAGATAGCTTGCAATTATAAATACAAAATACTGTACTTATTGCGTGCTTCTGTCATTGTTGTCAGCAAAATGAAACAGCCCGAGATTTCGCATCTTCACAGCAGCCACGTGTCTCCGCTGTGCTCCGCTCCCATTTTACTGGAGCTTTCTGCAAACCGCTGCAGACCTGGATTACACACGTTTTTATTTGATGGTTGGATTTTTAATGCTGAAGTTTTTTTTCCACATTAAAAATCTTACTGGCGTGTCTGGGGTCTGGGGTAGTGACGGGCCCCGAGATAGTACAGGCCGGTGTGCGACTGCACCTGCTGAACCTGCTATAGTTGCACCACTGGTAAAGAGCCAAATTACATGAAGATGAATGCATTTTCAACAGCTTAGATACTGCAGAGACAGAAAAAGATCAGCAGTATCAGGATCAGTGTTGGAAATGCAAGTGGTATCGTACCACTCCTAGTTTTAAGTTGGTGGATCTTTTGTAGGCACCTTCTCTTTCTTCTGAACTCAGGGGTTAATTGGTTATGGACAAAGAGGTCTTGGGTTGGAATCCTACCTTCAGCATAACACCACTGGGTACCTAAGCAAGAACCTTAACCCCAAGTTGCTCCAGGGAAACTGCCCCCTGTAGTTAGGGAAAGGAATTAATTATGGATAAAAGGATCTGATAAATGCCATAAACGTAAATGTAGGTGGGGGTTGTGTTGTCGAAGGAACACAACCACCTCCCCTCAACTCATCCCAAGGGTTGGAAGGAGTTCTAATCTACCTGTTCTATCTCCACGGCTTCATATTCTAACCCTGGACGGTTTTATACCCCTCTAGTCAACACTTGCCACTGGCCATGGTGACTTTAGTGTGACATGGGGCTGTTTTTCTATGGGGGCCATGTGTTTCAGCAATGCGGGAACTCTACTGTAGGTGAACCCAGTAATAAGGAGCCTGGTCAAGGGTTCGGTCATGTTTGTACAGCGTCCAGTGCGGTGCTTGGATTGAATTCCAGTTTAGCAAGAAGGCCCAAAGTCATTTCTCTGGAGCAGCAAATGAGACTGATACTGTCATTTGGTAGCTCAAGATTAAACCCCCACACACACACACTCACACACACACACAAGCACATGCAGACATTGAGGTATGGGCTGTCTGTTGCGTGAGCTGCAGGTATTGATGGAACTTTCTGACACCTGTCAGACTTGTCGCCCCACCCTCCCCCCGGGACAAGAAATTACCCCTGTCACACACTCCTCTCCGACAGCGACACACACTCACACGCACCGCTCAATCTTCAGAGGAGCTCGTTCACAGGAGGCTTCAGTCATGGAAGCTTCGGAAGCGGCTCCTGTCGAGGAAGATCGCTGCTGCAGCAGGCATCCTTCAAACAGACAGGTTAGCGGCACGCAGACCCAGGCGATTCCTCATCGGAACTGAAGGGTCAGGGGGTACCGAAGTTTTAATATGCAGGTTAATGCAAATGTGCCGCGCATGAAAATACACCAAGCACATCCCAACCCGGAGTTGACAACTTCTCGTTTGAGTTATGTGCAAAGGGAAATGTGCTGTTTATTATAGTTTTTCAAAGCAACAAAATAACACAACTGTACATACCACACTGACCATGAGCTGCAGAAACACCATTTGGAATGTATTGTTTTTGTGATGTCACAAATAGCACATGTAAATACTTACTATATACAAATTATGTATGTTTTATGACATCATATATTGCATATTCACACACACACACACACACACACACACACTGTATATACATGATTTATGTGTGTGTAAATGTGCTTTTTGTGACATAACAATATCAATGGAATCCAGATGGTCTGTTATATACTTTCAGGTTACAACAATTACTGTTGTTGCGAACTAGATTAGCTGCACATGGTGGATGAATATGCAGTAAATCAGCATATGAGTGTTGGAGTTTTTCTGTGGCTTAGCTGTGTTCTTATGATTTTACAGCTGTGTTAGGATCAGTAAGAGACTCAGACTAGGATGTGCTTCCATTAACACCAACATTCAGCTTACATCACTGTCGAAGAACCGGATCAATGGCGCAACTTGCGGATCCCCTGTATGTAATTATAAATGTAAACAGTCTGTTGATGTTTATATGGAGAGAAAAGAGAGAAAAAAGAATTGAAGGAAGAATGAAGCAATAAAGAAAGACAGTGTGCAGGTACTTTACCACCTCTGCAGCAATACTTGCCAAACTCATATGAGTCAACCTCAGTGCTCTCCTCTGAGGGGCCAGCTGCTTTCTCTCGCTCTCTTCCTCCGTCTCTATCTCTCTCTCTCTCTCTCTCTCTCTCTCTGTCTCTCTGTCTCACTCTGTCTCTCTCCCAGTCTGTGACAGGTTGTACGGCAGGTCTGCGTATTGCTCTGATGCAGCCCTGCCCTCTGCTCTCAGTGGGAGGCTGGCAGCAAGACTCCGGCCGATAACCCTCCCTGCCCTCTCTCTCTTTAACGCTTGTGTTCCGCTTCTCTCTTTCTCTCTTTCTTTCTTCCTCATGTCTGCGATAACCCTGCCTGACACCTCCTTTTTTTCTCTGTCTCTCTCCCTCCCTCCCTCTCTATTTTCCTGTGTAGCAGTTGAAGTTTATCATGCTTTCTCCTCCGGCCTCGAGGGCTTTTATCACAACATATACATCGTTTATTCAGCAGCGCTCTCATTTAGGGGAAGAGCCTTCCAAACACAAGCCGCTCGTTGCTTTGTTGTATGCACGACATTATCAGCTTTAAGCATCAGCAGCTATAAGAACAGTGGTGGCAATCTATTTTCTGTGCTTAAACGGGTCACAAATTTCTTTGTGTTCCCCCATGAAACTTTTTATACCATGAAACTTCTTCTTCGTTCAGACATCCATTCTAAATCTACCGTTGCAACATCTGTATTGTTTTATGGTTTTGATCCCCCTTTTCACCTAATGACTATAGTATTGCAGCATTTTAAGGGGCCACCTTACTTTGAAGCACATGAAGAACTCACAGTAAAAGGGTAAACAACAGGTTTACCCACAATTACCTCCCCGCAAGGAGGTTCTGTGTTTGAAAGTATCCCTTCTTTATGAAAATCTGGATGTTCTCCATGTTTCTGTCTGCGTTTCTGCCTGGTTCTTTGGTTTCCTCCCACATGTCATGTGAACTGGACTCACTAAGTTGTCCCTGGGTGTGTGTGTTTGTTTGTGTGTTTGGTCTACGATGGGCTCATGACCTGTCCAAGGCATTTCCTAGCCTTTCACCCTGTAACTGCTTGGATGGGCTCCTACAACCCTGGTTAGAATAAATGGTTCAGATAATGGATGGGCATTTTTTAACAGTGCTCTTAATACTAAATGATGTAAGAAATCTGGAACCAAACCTATGTCCTCCTCACCAGCTCATAAAATATCATCTACTTTTATACAAAGAAATCAAATCTTGACACTTTTTAAAACTTTGCTAGAAGAAAGATGTACATTATCACACACTGAGAATAATGGCTTTCAACATAGGTGCCTACGACTTTTGCAAAGTACTTTAAATCCACAATGCACACTTAAACCTGGTCCATTTTCCAGTATGGACACTTTTGCTCCACTACTGTCTAGACTTGTAGTCAAGACTGCCTAAACCATGACCAAAGGGTATCGAGACCAAGACAAGACCAAGACCAAGATCAAGACAGGCCGAGTCAAGACAAAGACAAAATCTAAATGAGACCAGGGCCGAGACCAAGACCGAAAAAAAAAAACTTTCTTAACTTTTGTGTGCTGTTGAGGACTGACATGACGTTACTGACTGGTCCTAAAGTCATCTAACTAAACAGCTAACACCTCCAACAACAGTCTAAAGAATGGGAAATATGTAACTGATTTCAGTAATGTATGTATAGATAAATTGTAACATCAAACTGAAGATTATAAACTTGAAATTGCATTGTGTCCCATTGTAGTAGTACTAGCCAAATTACACTGTATGGTATCAACTTCCCTGAAATGGATTAGGCCTGTCAACAAGTGACATGCATGTTATTTAAAAGTCAATGGTCACATTTATTTAGTCAAACCCATTTTAAGTAAAATTCTAAAACATGAATCAGATGCAAACTACAAATACACATACCAATACAAATTGTGCATTAATAAGAATAAGAATAAGTGCTTAAAAGATTCTGACATCTTCAGTGGCATGTGATTACAACACACTGCCAATTAAATCAAGCCTGTTGTTACATGTGCAGGAACAATACAACAGACATGAACAAATAACAGATATATTATGAACAAATATTTTGAACAAATATATTATGAACAAACAGCATATTTTCAGAAAGGAGGGAGAGAAAACAGTTCACATTTTAAAACACTGATTGATTGCATCAGAAAACTAAATTTTGCAACACCTAATAGCCTCTCCGTGCGCGGTGGGGTCTCATTAGAATACCTCACCTTCTAAAAACTAATCCAATCCAGTGTGACAAATTTATAGATCATTAGACACAACTAGTATTAATGAAAATACTGGAGTGTTCAGGGTTAAATAACAAGACCTTAAATAACAAGAACAGAAAAATACAGTTAAATGGAATCTACAAAAGATGTCTGTGCATTAACTTTTCATATTGCATTAAGCCTCCTCATGCCAGTCAGCTATCAGACACAGCTGTACTGACAAGAAATGAACTACTTAATAAAGTCTGAAATTACACCCATACAAAATAACTGTGTATAATAATGACATGCTGTAGTACACACTGTACTGTTTTAGTAGGACAACCACATCAAACATGATAATTTTGCTGAATCAGTCAAAGGCAGTCATAGTCAAAGGTCCTTAGGCTCCATTTTAGAACGTTAGGACTCAGTTTTGCTATCCATGTTATCTGGACCAGAGCCATAGGCAGTCAGCAACCACATAAATATGCCCATTAAAGTCGAAAACAAACCACACCATACCAGCACTTACAGTGCTCACTGAAATAGTTTCTATATATTTCAGCTCGATTAAATTGTCAAAATACCTTCTGCTAATGAAAACTGTTTAAGTAGCTGATAGTCACTGCTAGAGCTAGCTACCTGTACCTCACCAGAAAAGTTATGTCTGATCAGATGGCTATGCCTAAATAAAGAAGAACACATGATAAATAACAATATTACATAAACATGATCTGGTCATCTGGAAAGGTAGGTAGAAGAGTTTGAAGATGGATAGATGGCTACTGGCTAGTTTACCTTTGAATGTGTTTGCGCTCCAGGTGCCTGGTGAAGGTTGAGGTAGTCCCGGCTGTCTCGGTCAAGGAGACTTTTCAAAATCTGCATTTTGCCGAATACCTCTTTTTTGCATTTACCCAAATCTCTTTGTGTTCCATTATTTTCATTTTACAGTGAATGTACTGCTCTGCTATTAGCAGTGTAAGCTTTGTTAATGGGTGTCAGACATATTTATATTTACATGTTTTTGCGATGCACTTGCACAGCCCTCCTCGCCACTGACTACTGTCTCACTCCCTCACTAACAGAGAGCACAACACACGCTCCACCTGACTGTTGCGTCTCTCACCCTTTTGCTTTTCTCATAATGATATTATGCTATATCCTTGCATGTGATTTGGCCACAATATGTAGGGATTGGAGCAGAGCTGAGCCACTGTGTGAGAGCTGAGCAGCGAAAGGAAATTAAATGGGGAGCCGGCTCTCACTCGATGGGAGTCGACTCTTCTGATTCACTTAAAAGCATCGGCTTAGAGCGGATGCTTTTGCGCACGACACATTATCGAATGTTACGTTGTATGTCATGGATACTGTTGACACCAAATCTTCCGACAATTCTGTCGATCTGAGACAGCAAGACTGAGACAGCAAGACCGAGACAGTGAGACCAAGAAAAGACCAAAGTCCATCGAGACCAAGACAAAGACCAAGACCAAAGTCCGTCAAGACCAAGACAACACCAAGACCAAAGTCCGTCGAGACCAAGACAACACCAAGACCACATAAAAGTGATCTCGAGACCGATCTCAAGACCAAGAACGATCTCGAGACATCCAACTCTACTACTGTCCCCTTCTCAAGGAAGAGCAGACCCATATGGTTGTGCATTTCTGAAAAAGTGCTATGCAGTAACATGAGAAACAGCATCTTAAAGCGGTTAATGGAAGTTACGCATTAAAACCTTTATCATTTGTGTAAAAAAACTCCTCTTGAATGTATCATTTGTGTAAAAAAACTCCTTTGTGTCAAAAAATACTTTTAGAATTGCCACATTCTCTCACTTCTTGCACAGAACAGTATAGTAACCTGGCAAAAAAATATTATTAAACTAGTTCATAGTATGTACTTATTAGTGCGTAACTGGAAGACACTTTCTGCTCACTGGTGGTCCTATGGGGTCCTCATCATCTGACTTAAGCAAAGAGAAATCCAGAGAAATAAAAGGCCTATAGTCTGTACCTGTAAACTCTAAAGTGCACAGTCAGGTTAAATTTTGCCACGTAAGCTTTTGTGGTTAATACACAGTGTAGGACCTAGAGGGCTGTTGAAGAAGAGCTGCCATGAAGGCCGACAGGGGCCAAGAGGGAGTCACTTCTTCCTCTGAGAGCAATGAAAACATCATATTTTAAACAGCTCTGGTATAATACCCTCTTGCAATTTCTGAGAAAGAAGGCTATGCTAAAACGCTTTCAAACAGAGAGACAGAGAAAGAGAGAGAGAGAGTGCAAGAGAGAGAGAAAAACATATAGATAGATAGATAGATAGATAGATAGATAGATAGATAGATAGATAGATAGATAGATAGATAGATAGATA
>JBBKCR010187176.1:0-13889 GCA_037577295.1 Ladigesia roloffi | reverse complement strand
ACACTGTCCCACACTGTCCCACTTAAACTTGGTACTTGTCCCACATTTTGTCTGTCTGGGGGTGGTCACCCTAGCTGGACCCCAGCCTCTGTGACCAGTGAGAGTATTTAGTGAGATTGGAATTATCTATGGCAAGAAGAGGAGTAGGCTCACAGGAGAAAATGCAGAATGTTTGTGTTTCCTGCACGACAACCTGTAGCTCTAAATCTGGGAGTACTAACAACTTTGAGTGAGGGATGCGTGGGAGGAGAAAGACTTAGGGACTGGAAGTGGTATTAAAATTGAACATAATACAACAAGGAATGTGCATGTTTAAAAAGATTTTGATGCTGCTGTGCTTATTGTTTACAAGTTTAAGTTATTGTTTAATTGTATTGTTATTGTTAAGTTTAGTTTTTGCTATTTAAGTTTATATTTATATTTAAGTCATTATTCAGTAAATGGCAAGTTGCGAATTTTTGTGTATCTATCTGTGTTATTAGTGTGATATTTTACATCCAATAGAGGTGTAAACGTTTAATTATTGGGCAAAAAAATATCGGCAGCATATATCGGCCATCGGCTGACCGAGTCCAAAATATCGGCATCGGCTACTTAAAAACCCATATCGGTTGACCTCTATTGAGAACCATGGATTTTCAGTGGTACTGGAACCGAACACTGAAATTTTGGTACTCTGACAACACTACTAGAAAGCTTGGAAGCTGTGGGTGAATGCTGCAAAGATGTAGTATGCAGGCAACATGGAGGAAAAAAAGCTTGACAACTGCAGTGCGCAAGCCTGAATTCACTTAATTTAAAGGCCAGCACAGTGGAACATATTGTAATGGAGTTGGGGTGGGGAGGGCTTACCAGCATGCATTGCTACCGCCTCCAACTGTTGTGTGTTTCTGTGTGTTATTTGGGGTTTATTTTGTGTAGTTTGGGGGTAGAGTGTGTTATTGTGGTTTTTTGGAGTGTTTGTGTGTTTTGGGTTGTATTTAGGGATGTTTTATGAGTTTTTAGTGTAAACGTACACAGGAGTGTTAGTCATGGTAGCTCTGTGTACCTGGGCCAGGGTTTTAGTATTGTGTAAGCTTTGTGGTGCTGCATGTAACCCTTTTACTTGACACTGCTGTTAAACAGTGGCATGCATGGAAGTCGCTGGGAGCCTTTGCCGCTGATCTTCGCCAGCTAGCGCGATGAGGGTATCCAGAATTCCTGGAGGTGATTCAAGTGGAGCTGGCGTTCCAAGATTTCCTGCACGATAAGGGGAACCGTCGTCCGCTTCAGTCCCAGTTGGGACGTGCTGGATTGTACTTGGATTGTTCCATTCCAAAGTGGGGACTGTAACAGGCTGAGTGTTTCGGTGGCCGAAGAGATGGGCGTGCAGCCTGGGTTCGCGTTTGGGGGTGTAGCGCAGATGGGTCCTTCACCAAACCAGCAGGAGGTTAACCAGTTATACGAGTGTAGTTGCGTAGGTTTAAACGGTGACCAGAGGCAGAAACTACGCTAGCTCGTAGATGATTTCGTTAACATTTTCGTGGCTGACGAGAGAGACTCTACTCACACTAACAGGTCCAACACAGAATCGACACTGGGGACGAACACCCCATCCATCTGCAACTTGGTCAGCTCCCCATAGCCCCCGCGGAGGAAAAGAATCGGGAAATGTTAGAGTCCGTGGTGATTGAGCCTTCTGACAGTCCTTGGTCTGGTAAAGTACTGGTAAAGAAAAAAGATGACTCATGGCGGTTCTGCATGGACTATCGGCGGCTCAACGCTGTAACGTGTAAGGACTCCTACCCGCTTCCCCGTAACCAAGAAAAATTAGATTGCATATCTGGGTCTTCCTGGTTCAGTTCCCTGGACCTCCGGAACGGCTACTGGCAGGAGGAGTTGCGAATTAAAATGGCGTTCAGTATAGGGTAAGGCTCAGAGTTTGTTCAGAGCAATGCACTGCGCCAAGTTACGACTTCATCCATAGAAATGCCACTTGTTCCTGGGGCATGTGATCAGCTAGGAGGGCGTCACCACTGACCCAGGGAAGATTGCTGTGGTAAAGGGCTGGCACGTGCTGGCTAACATCCTTCAACTACGTAGCTTCTTGGGTCTGGCGTCGTACTACCGGCGTTTCATCCGGGATTTTGGCACCATTGCGAGCCTGCTTCCCTGGCTGCGTTAGTCTCCGCTCCCAAGTTAGCCTACCCCAACTTCCAGCAGACCTTCGTTTTAGACACTAATGTGATTGGCCTAGGACTGGGGGCCGTGTTGTCACAGACAGGGGGTCAAGTTGTCGCGGGCTTAAAGAAACTACGGCGTGACGTGCTGCGAATTGCTGACTGTTGTAGTCACACTAAAACTTTTCCGGCTGTACCCTTTTGGGCAGAAATTCCGGCTTCGGTCTTACCATGCATTGCTCGATTGGATCATGAGCTTTACGAAGACAAGGAGGGTGACCTTGCTCGTTGGTTGGAGGTCCTTTGACTTCGAAATCCAGCACTTCGGCAGAAGGATGCACGGTAACGCCAACGCGCTGTCAGAGTGTCCGCGTGGGGAGGGGAAGTGCAGGTTTTGTGAGAGAATAGAGGGGAAGGATAGTGATAATTTTGCTATAATAGGTTTTAAAAATGACACTGCCTCTTTCTGCAATAACTCGGAACATTTTCTTGCCCCAGGTAAGACAGAAACTATGGAGCCCACTCATCAGTACCTTAGCAATAAAATATATGGGTAATGACGAGCATTTGTTAGTCATGTCTCTCTGCCAAGCCACAAACTAACAAAGTGTCAAATGAAAGCATGGTATATGTGATAAAACTTACCTTTTGATAAGGTGTGCTCTGCTGTTTACATAACTGGAGTCTATAGAATAATTCTCGGTCTAGAGGGAGAGAGAGGGAGACAGACAGAGAGAGAGAGAGAGAGAGAGAGAGAGAGAGAGAAAGAGAGAGAGAGAGAGAGAGAGAAGCATTAAATAATATAACAACCAAAAGTAACAACTAATTAGTAAAAATTTAGCATGCCATGTTCACTTTCTGTCTGTATTTTTGAAAATGAAAGAACATTTTCCAGTGATTACAGTTAATATGTCAATCTTTGTTTTCAGATTCAGATTTTATTTGTCACATACAATATCAAACTTAATACAACATGCATTTAAGAAACACTAGGAGAAAAAACAAGTTGATGATAAGGATGGTTGAAATAAGTAAGCAGATAAAGTGCAAACATATCACCAGAGCTGTAAGGTGGTGGAGTATTAAAATATGTTATGTTTATAGTATACATATAAGAACTGTGCGGGGTGGAGAATTAGTGTGGTAGTGAACAGTCCGCAAAGTGCACAAAGTGCAGGTGCAAAAGAGAAGGTTGTGCAATAGAGAAATTATTGAGTATAATAAGAACAGTAATGAGTAATTAATTACCAATAATGAATATAATAAGAACAGTAATCACAGTAACAAGTGTAAATGTTAAAGTACAGGTTTGACCGGTAGATATTAGTAATATAGAAATGTGTATTGTATTGTTGTCAAAAGACCTGGTACTTCGGTACCAAGTTGGTACTACAAAAAAATTCATGTTGTGGTAGCAGGTTTTCTGAAATACCAGTGCTATCAGTTTCATCTTCTTTGATATGTCGGATAGAAATAATCATTACCATTTGCTTAGTTAATCGTTAGCATATGTGCGGCTAATGCTAACGTGTGTAGCAGGATAAAGTTTCTTTATTAATTATTTAATGCACCTACAGCGTTTAAAACAGGACATAATAGCATATTTTTACACACCTGAAGCTTTTAAATGACACGTGTAGCCAAAATGTGTGTGTTACAAAACAAATGTATGGTTAATGATAGAATCTTTAAAATCAGTTCATTCCAAAGCAGTTCTAGTTTATGAAATATGGTTTGTGCAGTTTGATTAAATAAAAGCCAGTTCAAATAGAGTCCTGTGTAGTTTGGTATGGCTTTAAAATAAGATACCATACATTTACACTTCATATGTTATCTAACATTAAGTTACAATGATCATTAATGTGTGTGAATGTTATTTTATACAAGCAGTAAATACAATTTTAAATTAAGAAGAATAGCTCCTATTTGTTTATTGTTGTCATGTTACAATAAATCTTTTCATAATGTTTTTTTAATAAATCAGTTTATGTCTGTGTAAAACTGATATAATACACTTAATATAAGTAAACTTATCTAAATTTATTATAAAAGCTGAGGTTTGTTATTTACTGAAAATTTACATATAAAATTCATATAAAATTGTTTTACGGAAGGATATTATATTTTCCATTTACAGCTACAGGCAGAGGAACACCACGAACCACCAAAGCAAACTCCTAAGGAGACAACGATTACAGATGCATTTTAGCAGCAGGAGACGTTTGACAAAAACTCACCTGAGGCATGAAAACTGAACAGAGCTGTTGCTGAAGGTTTTTTACTAGTATTGGTAATGAATACTGGAATGTGACACTAGTGTGTTGTATGAATAATAAATAATAGTTCCAGTACAGATAATGTACTAATTAGATACACTATTTTTTGATACACTACTTTTTTAATACACTATTTTTTACACTATCTATATTATACAGATTTGCTAATAACTCCCTTCATGAGGCTGGCTCATAATTGGTTTGAATAAAGCAAACTGCATTAATATCACCTCCAAAAAAATTGCAAAATTCTTGCGTAGACCAATCTACACCAGACCATCCTACTGAGTGCCCACATGAGGCACAATTCTCCTGCTGTACCCTGATTCTTGAAACCAGTAATTGGCTTTTTGAAATCATCTTGTGCTGTTTAAATAGTTGACCCTGTTGAATATGTTGAATCTGCAGTCACCACTTTTTAAATGTAGTTGCTTTTGTCAGCATATGTTACTCATGACATTTTACTCAAAAGATATAGGGTTAACTATTTAAATGAAGTTGTAGTTTGATTGAGAAATCATCACTATAATATAAAGCAATTTAATGGATGTGCCTAGTTATTTCAGAATTATGCATTTTAAATGTCTCATGGTCGGCTCTTTAAAAAAACTACCAAAAATAGCATGTTGTCCAATTAGCTACCTGTAACAAAATGTGTCTGTACCTCCACCATGCCTCTACCAGACGACTGTCAAATTACTAGAGGAGTCAGGACATCAACATATTTTCCTGGGAGGTCAACTTTCAGACCATAGGAAAATGGCCACTTAAAATACAATAAGCCAGGTGCAGATGCCTATTTAATCAGGGTCTACAATGTGTTTTTATGATGTCAGTGGCCCCAGTTCAGTGGCCAGAATTATTCTATCACTTTAATTATCTCTGTGTTTTATCAGGTATAGAGCCAAGAGATCCTGAGTGGCAAATCATATACTACAGCTGAATGGTCAAAAGGAGGACGGCAGTTGGGGTAAGATAATTCTTTATTCTCTATCCATACTACCACCACCCCTCCCCAGCCCATCTCAGTGCCTCTCTTTTTTCCACTTTCACCGTCCTTTGCCCTCAGCCAGCCGAGAGGAACGGCAATCTTCTCGCTCAGTGGCTGATGTGAGATTTGATTTGCCTTCCTTTCAGCATGACAATTGGTTCCAAACTCCAGATGCAAGTCTGTTCCTTGTGCAGGAGCACAAGCACAGAGCAAGAAGGAGCAGCACAACAGTTATGCTCCGAGTTCCTCGGGAGGCAAAGAATAAATGCATCATCCCTCATTAAAAGTTGAAATTTGAAGGTCTTCAGTGAAAGCAAACTCATTCCGTTTCCTAATGGTTGATTTGTGTTCTCTGCTTAATTTGAAACCTCATTCTTGACTAATTTTTGGGCTTACTCATACAGTTTTCTAGAGTGTGAGGAGGCAAATGGGACACACAATGAGGCCTGCTGTTTAGACACTCATTCACAAGAAGAGCATATCAAGTGGGGTCAGCATGAAGGAAAGGCAATGTAAGGTGGCACAGGACTCTAAATTATATATATATAAAATAATAAAAACAGCAGCAAAGTTCTGCTTTAAGCTGGGGTAACATTGGGACAATCAAGCTTGTGTCAATCCCTACTGGTGCAATGCTGCAGTAGAGCTCTACAGGAGTGTGCATGTGTAGGTATTTGTTGTTTATTATGTGAATGGGGCGGGGGACATCCCTATTCCCTGTCCCTTGTTCAAATTTTATCTCCTCTGCTCTCCTTTTTTCACTCCAATGCAGACTCTCAAAAAACCTGACAAGTGCTCTCTTGACAGTCTTTTACAGCTGGACTGTCTGTGGGCTAGGCATCCTGTGCTGCACCCATGACAAACCACAGACTGCCATGTAATTGCTGTCCTCAATTCTCATACCTGGAAGGAGCTGGTGTGTCACTATTTCCTTAGGACCCAGCAGCACAGCAATAGTAAGTTCTCCTCAATCTAGTCTTATATAGTCAACCTCCCTGATTATAAAATTTACCGTAACTTTACTGCCATCTGTAATCTCCTTTTCAAGATCCATGTGAGCCCTTGGGAGGCTCAGCAGTAAAAGCAGAAAAGGAGTGCCTGAGGCTGCCCCTGGCAACTAAATGAGATTTTTCTTTTTTCTTTTCTGTGTAGGTTGTGTGGTAAATATAAAGAAATTATTCAATTGGCGTGTATTATTTTGAATACAGTATTCGTTAGACTCATGTTATTTGTGCCTTTTTGAATACCGTATTCGGCTTCGGTTCCACCCCTAGTATGCGTATGTATATATTAGGGGTGGAGCTGAACCTGAAAATGGTATTCGGAAAGGCATATATAAGGTTTTTTTATGAATACGGTATTCGGACAAATACTTAAAAAAAAATTGTATTCGGGAAACCACGCCCCGTTTGACCTGAGGGGCAGAGCATCTATTGCCCCCTCCCCCACCCGTCACAGGGGGAGAATAGATAGTAGATGCTCTGCCCCTCAGGTCACACACTCACGTTCGGGAGTAGATACTCCACTCATCCCGGTCACACGCACATGTTCGGGAGTAGATGCTCCACCACCCAGTCACATGCTTGTGTTCGGGAGTACATTTGGGGAGTGGCGGACGGAGTTTGCTTTCTGCATTATAAATTTTACACAAATACAAATACAAACATGTAAACAAATAATTTCCCCTTTTAACAAATACAAATACATATATATATATATATATATACATATATATACACACACATGTGCTGGTGCATCTTCTCCTGCCCCATTTACTCCTCCACTAGACTTTCCATTGATATGCTTGGACACAGTAACCTAGTCATGGATTTTGTGGCTTACCCATTCTATGGAGGGTATCCATGATGCTGAAACAAAGTGAACCAAATTGAAGCAATTTAATGAAACCTGGGGTACTTTGAGTTTAGTAGATGAGTTGTGGGTAACACTCAGTTTAAACCATTGATGCCCTGTTAAATTTGGGCTGATGTACATAAAAAAAAAACATAAACAAGCAACATGGCGGACAAGGGGCCTGGATAAGGCCTGGATGTCACAGTCAAATCTAATGAGTTTGGATGGTTTGAAACTAACCAATCCGAGAATGTTATTTCTTTCTACTTGCTGCCGATTGGCTGCTGCCCTGTGGCAATGCAGTCCAGAATTTCCCCTGTCTCGAGTGTTCTTGTGTTTTTCATTTTGTTCCTCTTAAGCCCTGTATTTATTACTGTAAATTAAAGTTATTTATTTCTGTATTAACCTGCTTATATCAAAGTTTAATATTGTTATGTTGATTGTATCAAACTTCTGGTTTATTATAGTGGGGCACCATTCTTTCTTGAAGTGTGTGCTACTCTAGAGTAAAACTGTGTAAAGCCATAAGACTAAGATTTGGGTTTTACATGATTAAAGTTGGAGGGAAAAACTTAGTTATTACTTTGTTTTTTAAATTAGCGTACCTTTCTTTAAAACTGCAGTACTTCATCAAAACTCTAGGATTTCTTGCTAACTTGAAGGTTAGGAAATTTTCTCAACCCCACTTCTCAAGTTCCTTAACATGTTTTCTGAGTGTCAACTGAGACAGATATAGAGAACAAGACCCACGCCTCTTCCTCTTCTAAACTGCAGGAGATGCCAGCGTTGCTAATCCAGGCGGATTTAGTTGTCTAGCAACTCTAACAGCAACAGACATGACAGGCCAGAGCTATAAGCGGCTGTGTGTCCTTTCCAGCTGAATTAGGGGCAGGGATCTTCTTTTTCTCTGGTTAGTCAACCAATTCAACTGAAGGAAGGGGTCCAGTGTTATTTAAAGACCAAATATTTTAGTCCCACTTAATCCAGCACACTCGCATGTGCTAAATGCCCAGGGCAGTGATGCTGAGCTATGTAGAGATGGTGAAGAGGAGATCGAGTAGCATTACAGCACTACAAATAAAGCACTATGAATCTTGTGCATTTTCTTAATCTCATGTTCGTTCTCAGTCACACACATTCACTCACTATCATTCTATGTGGCAGGGCAGGGGGAAGGAAGATCAGTGATGTGAGCACTTTTACATCAATATAATATCCCCATGCTGAGGCTCCTGCAGCGAGTGGACGCTCATCCAATTTGGATGCTGGTTATATTATGAGGGTAAATCAAATACATGCCTGACATTCAGATCCAAAATAATGATATGATACCTCAGGGTCTCTTTCCCCCCCAAATATCTGTCCCATCTGCAGGGACAACTTATAGACACTCTTCCCTTCTCTACAGTGGGTCTACCCTACTCCAAAGCTTTGTTGTCCGCATCTCCTTGACTAGGCATCTTTTAGGCATTTATTTTTTGCAGCAGCTCACTGCAGACTCTGAGGCACCTTGCAAATGCTGTACTCTATTTTTCCCTCACACACTCACTGTCTCTCTCCGCAATTTCTTTCCCTCAGCACATCTGCCTACCCCTAAAAGATGAATTGAGTCTGTCTTGTTATTAACATCCCTTAATCTAACACTCACTAATGGATGAATCAGAGTCCATGCCAGCATGACACTGCCACTCCAGTAAAGAACTCATTTTACATTACTTCATTTTACATTAGTCTGTTCCAACCCTGGCCTGTTTGCTCAAACAAATCTTTATATTTTGTGGAGTGCTGGCAGTCAAAGCCCTTTGCTGGAAATTCCAGATTGCAATCAGTGCTCCGACGGCCTGCTCTCAGCATCATAACAGTAATGTCCTACCATGCCATTACATTATGCATGATACAAAATAGGGGAATGAAGCTTCTGAGCTAATTCCAGCAAGTCCCACATGTTCCACTATTTCCAGTGCAAGCATTAATATGAATACCATGTTTTCGTTACTGCCCTTTACTTGGCACACCACACAGCACACAACACACTCAATAAATAGATGCAAATCAATATTCACATTTTTCATAATGTGTGATAACACATACAAAAGTACACACACACACACACACACACACACACACACACACACACACACACACACACACACACACACACACACACACACATAAATGTTTGTGGAATTGTGCATGATGCTTCTTTAAATGCACTAAAATGTATCTATGTAGATAAAATACATTATCATTACTTCTATTATATGTATGTATGTATTAATTTATTTATTATTGCCTCCAGCATTACTGTAGATAAACACTGTGTCATATCCAATCCAGTCCTAAAATCTCACACTTTAAACAAAAACAAACAACATGTAAACACACAAAAATACACAAGTTTCATATTTAGTTATAAACATTCCCCATGTCCAAACCAATAGACTGACATGTGCATGTACAGTATATTCATTCTTTAAAAATGTTTTTACAAGAGTTCTTTGAATGCAATAGAGGAATTATTTTAGCTCCCAAAACTTAATCAAAATAATTCAATTTTTCATTCCACTCGTACAAACTACACTCTTCCAAGATGTTCACAAATACATACCCAGAATCCTATGATTTTTTGATGGAATCATGACATTTGGACAATAAAAATATTTAAACATGGCTGAAAAAATAAATATAAATACAAATTAATACAAACAAAATTAATAAACAGTGCACTACATAGACATATATATTTTTGCATGGGTAATTGTTTTAAATTCGCTTAGATGGCTGACTCCAAAACAGTGCAGCTGCGTACTGTGGCAAGAAGCGGACAGATGCTGTGGGTCTGACCCCACTTTACAACAGCAGCACAAACAAACTAGGATTATCCGAACTGCCTTGCTTTAATTTAATTTGTATTAGATCTTCTTTGGGGGAAAAACAGGTTTAAGGGAAGCTGGGCGAGGGGGCTGCTTGGGGAGAGTCAGTCACAGAAAACAACAGCAGACAGCTAAGAGGTCACAGCGACCCTAGCAACACAGCCTTGCACACATCTGCACAGGCATAGATAAAGGCCTTCTTTATGCTTGGTGAAGAGTGCATCTGGCTCGCCTACATTTAATGAAGTTCACTGCCTTATTTAAAAGCAATAACACACCTTCCATGATCCTCTCACCACCATGACTTCCCTGAAATGCGAACCAGGAATCCTTTTGTTCTGCTGCCATAAACAACTTGTTGTAATTGTCCCTTATCAATTTTTCTTATCAATGTTTGTAGGGAGTGTGTATGTGTATGAGTGCATGCATATGCACAACGCTTTATCAGCTGGAAACATATCTCAGGGTGTGATTTTTATCTGGGTAAATACAGATTGGCAGAGCTGTGGTCTTTGTCTATGTGTAACAGTGGATAATTTTAATTCATTTTACACAGGCATTTCTGAGCCATGACCAGTCGTGACATCTAGCTGTGGCAAGAAGGGGTCAGATACTGTGGGTTTAACCTCATGCTGAAACGGCAGCCAAAACACACTGGGATTATCCAAACTGCCTTGTTTTAATTTTGCTTCAATGGAGCTTTGCTTTTTTTATGCCTTTTTGTCAAGTAAGTGAGGAAATGACCTACTTTTCTTTCAGAGCATGTTGAAGAAGTTGAGTAAAGACCACAGTTACACATAGCAAAGAGCAATGCTCTGAAGAAGACATAAAAATACTACGCACAAAAGTCCACAGATGAGGAAAGAAACAGCACAGTGGTTTCATCATGAGGCAAGATAAATTATCCTAAATTAATTGCACTCTTAAAATGAAAGGTGCTTGACAAAGTTCTTAGTGAGATGCCATTAAAAAAAAAAGTTTTTGGTTTTCTAAACCTGTGATCCCCACTGTAATATCCCATGACATATACCAAGGGGGTCTCCAACTTAAATTATATTTACGATTTCTTTTATTATTCATTTATTCTCTTCTCCTACAATTTTTATAAAATGTAGCATAATTCCAAAGCTAAATAGTTAATTAATGTCCATGTATTACATGTTACAACTTTTTGATTGGTTGATCAGAGTACTGATAATTTAAAATTGATCAATTTCCTCACTGACTTGAATTGCAGAATAATCTCTGACACCAGTTCAACTTGAAGGTGGGCTAAGCCATATCAACAGCTAAAGATACATGATTAGGGGAGATGAGCCCAGTCACCAGAATGAGTTAAAATTGCTGCTAGTGGCACCTTTGAGCAAAGTACCGTCCCCACTCATTGCTACGGGGGCACTGTGTTCCTGGCTGCTTGCTGCAAAGATAACAATGGCCAATCCAAAAATACAAGAACAACTATGTTAAAGCAGGGACACCCTAGAACAACAGTGAAGACCCAGTGATACATTAAAGACCTAAAAACACAAATCTTATTGCAAATTTCATAAAGACAATTTTGCCATAAACACAAAACACCAATAATGTAGTCAATATAATCGTGCTGACTGTATTTTCTTTCTTAATCCCACTATTTGCATTTACTTCTCAACTTCTTATATGATGTGCTTTTTGTTTTGTTTTTCTTCAGCAAGTGTAAGGACTTCTCTCTGTGGAAAACCAAGTCTCACATGGATGTACTGGGTTACTGAGAAAAGTTAAAGGGGACATATTGTGCAAAACTCACTTTATTTGTAATAGGTCTATGGACTGTACAAAACATGAAGTCCTATGTACAAAATCCCTTTCACATAAAGAGATCTCACCAGCTTTATTCTTGACAGTTTCAGTCTCTTTCTAACTGTGTCGTCTGGCACTTTTATGCAAATAAGCTGTTGCTGGCCATCCCATGCTAACGCTGCGGGTTTATCACACGTGAAACAGAGGCAATACCCAGCTGGCATTTTAACGTGGAGTCAGCGTTGAATCAACCTCAGGTGCGTCAGGTGTCAGTGTGTGTCTGCGTGCGCGTGTTGTGTGTGTGTGCGTGTGCGAGAGACATCTCATTTGAAAGCCTGGGCTATTGAGTACAACGATTAATTGATCTATTTCAAAACAAGGCTTTGATTGTGTTTCATTTCATTCTTACGGAAAAACAGGGAAACATCTTACCAGTCAGCAACAGAAATGTTGTAAAGCTGGACATTTCTATTTAAAATTCTCAATTAAGCTTTTTTAAATTTAGCACACTGTAACTGCTGTGATCCTGTGTTTTTTGCTCATATTCAGTAATTCACTTTGTTCTCAATTGTTGAATGTGCAAATAACCTCAATGACAAAGCCATAACTCAAATATCCAGCAATGCTATTTGACTGTAACTGGTCCTCTTTGGTATAAATGTTTTTTGGAGTTGCTAAGAAGTGTTGAGGGGAGCACTGATAAGCAGCTCTTATCCTTTTAAAGACAGCCCCCTAATCCGACAGAGGGGAAGCTCCAGCTTTTAGAGACTTAATCTGGATTATTTATAGTCCTCCAAATTAAACGAAAATTCGGCTTTCTGTAGTTGCTCATGCAAGCTGGATCCTGGCGTAACAGTTGCTGGAAGGTGACAATGGGGAAATTCTCCCCATCCAGCCCCCCCCACTCTCTCTTCCACCCCCACTTCATTCCCACAACCCCACCCCTGCCCCCACTCTCTCGTTTCCATCCCCCACTCTCTCTCTTCCATCTTTGAGCTTCCATTCACACTACTCCAACACTCCACAAAACAAAAGGAGAAAGGCATAACTACAATATATGACGTGTGTGTATGTTTAAAGGGGACCTATTACACAAAATTCACTTTAGTTATAATAGGTTTATGGGCTATACAAAACATGTTCATGAAGTTCTTTGCACAAAATCACTCACACAATGTGATAGCACCAGCTCTATCCTTCACAGTTTCAGTCCCATTCAAAACAAGCCACTTGGACGGAGGGCCCCCAGTAAAGTCAGGAGGGGGAAATTTGCATAGAACCCCCCTTCATCAGTCAAGGCCCCAGCAATTGTCTGTTGCTTTTCTCACATTTCAGTGGCCATCTTGGGTTTTGCAGCTTTATGTATGCTGAATTAAGCAGTGCCTAACAACTGCAGTGGCAAAAGCCCACTCAAAACACAATAAAATATCCTCTGCTATTGGTTAATGTAAAGAAATTGTTGTGAAAATACACCAATCATGGCATAAAATGCGTGTTTTGTTCGTGTATATGTATATGGAAAGGCATGCTCCACTGCGCCCCAACATCAGATCTGCCATTTCTTCTGCTAGTTTACATGCACGGATAAGCTGAATGCAATGTCTCCTGGCACACATGACTCAGTGTGGAACATGTAGGCCTGGATACCGCCTGTTTTCTGCCTTTTCCATGTCTGTTAAGTGTCCCAATACTTTTGTGTAACTAGTGTATCCCACGCTTTCTTCCTCCTTTCCTTCCTTCAGCCTAGTCACTATACAGGCTAGGACTGAGTTAAGGGATTGGAGGAAAGAAGGAAATAAAGAAAGAAAAAAGAAAGATAGAAAGAAACCATCCATGTAAATGACATGGGTTCTTATGTAAAACCCTAAAGTTAAATGCGCAACAGTATTTATATAATTTTTTACCTCTGAAAGACGACCGTCTCGAGCCCCCTGTGTATGCTCTTTGGCGTAGGTTA